>APFE031279323.1:0-73795 GCA_000404065.3 Pinus taeda | reverse complement strand
GTCAACTTCAGGGTATGTCTTTACTCTTGCAGGTGGAGCTACCAGCTGGATGTCAAAGCTACAGAACATTGTTGCTTTGTCCACTACTGAAGCAGAATACATTGCTGCTTCTCATGCTTGCAAAGAGGCGGTTTAGTTGAAAGGGTTGCTTGGTGAGTTTGGTAGGTTACAGGACAACATCAGGTTACTTTCTGATAGTCAAAGTGCAATACATTTGGCTAAGAATCCAGCCTATCATAGCAAATCAAAGCATATTCCAATGAAGTACCATTTTGTAAGACAGGTTATCACTGAAAGGGGAGTCTCTCTTGAAAAGGTGCATACAAAGGAGAACTGTGCAGACATGTTCACGAAACCAGTTCTGTTGGAGAAGCTACGCTGGTGTTTGGCTTCTCTTGGCTTGCAGAAAAGGTAAAATAATAATAACAGGGCATCAGGCGAATTGTTGTCAAGGTGGAGATTGTTGAGATTTTCTGTTTTAGTCAAATAGGCAAAAATCTCTGAAGGATGACAACAATAGGGATTTAGTTCCTAGATTAGCTCCAGGTTGTTGGGAGGGAGTTAATGCCTCCTATATTTGATGTGAGGGAGTTATGAGGCTGTTAGATTCTCTATGCTATATAACAGGCAGTCATTCGGATGATTTGCTAAGAGAGTGTGAGGATTTCTTGATGTAATCTCCAATTTGATTAATAAACTCCTGATGCATATGTTTGGTGGACGTAGCCCAGATTGGTTGGGTGAACCACGTTAAAAGATTGTCTCTTATGTGTTTGATCTTCTGCTGTGTGTTTAATTTAGTTTTGCTGTGCACCTGATCCAACAAACTGATCCAACCATCCTTTGACATAGCATCCATTGTACCAAAGAAAGCCTTCATAATTGAAATTCAATAAACTACCAGATGATTATTCACAAGCCAGGTGTTTATGATTTCAAGTACCCAACAAATTTACCAATCCCGCCGAAATAGAGCATATATTTCAATGCTATCAAACCCTAGGTCTCAATATCAAAGATTTAGGATGTCTTTGTATACTTGGTTATCGCATTGCAAGTATCAATTTTGAATTTTTTTTCCAACTAGCCAAAAAACAAAGAAAAGAGGTCAAAGATACAAGGGCAAGGGAAATATGGAAATCTTCCTATGGTGCATTGATGAAGACATCAAATGATCAGGAGAGTTGAAAGGTTCAATCTTTATTACATTTGGTTTTTGTATCAATTGAAAGAAAAATTTAATAGTTTCTGTAAAAGTGTGTAAGGACCATATGATCAATCCTCTTATCTCCATTGAGAAGAGTTGCTGAGGTGCATTTCCATGAAATATCTGCAGAGAGCTTACAATATTGTCGCTTGTATCCTTCAAATACTTCACTCTTTCTCCCCACCTATTCAAATAGCAAATCCAAAACAAATTATGGATCAGTCGGGAAGATCAATTGAACGAATCCACCGATCTTTTAGGGCATACCTGAGAAATCTCCTTGGAATGCAATATCGTGATGTGCTCTACTCTATTGGCCTTCTTTTGTGAAAAATGGTGGGAAAGAAGATAATCAGTTGTAATCTTAAACTCTTCTTTTACATTTTTTTACACTTATTTGTTCTCTAACTCTCCCATGTGCTCTGCCTTATTGGCCTTCTTTTGTGAAAAATGGTGGGAAAGAAGACGATCAATTGTATATTAAACTCTTCTTTTACTTTTTTTACACTTATTTGTTCTCAAACTCTCCCATCCTGCCTCCAAACATATAGAAACCCAAGTAAAATAACAATCCTATTTTGAACTTTTATTTATATCTAGTGGATGGTATGGTGTCCAACTACATTGAAATAGAATAGAGAATCAATCTTCTTGCCTAGTTGCAATGTCATCTGCTAGCTGAGTGTTTAACTTTTCCTTTTGGGATGCTACAGATTTATTCAATTATATGGAATTTTTTATATTTAGTAATAGTGACATTAATTAATTGACTTAATTCTCATTCTCATCCTTGAGCACTTAAATAAAAGTAAGATTAATGATAATTTGAGAAATGTGGACTCCATTAAAGATAGGTCATAATTTATTTTCTTTATATATCCAATAGAATTACTCATTTATATTATTAATTATAAATTTTATTTAGAGTGGATATATTTATCATATTATTTAAACATATCATGATGATCTATAAAAAATTTCATGGACAGATGAAAAATAAATGAGATGAAGGAAAAAATTTCAAGGGCATCCCTTTATAAGTTAAAACCCCCTCAGTTGCAGAAGGATTTTGTTGTAGCGGCTACAACCACCCTCCAAAATTTTTCCTTAGCCTGTTTTGGAGCCTCCCTACCAACCTTTCACAACACCTTGTCTTGCTTCGTCAAGTACTCAAGTTTCAGTGTTTTCTTTGCACAAAGGTAGCCTATCGATCATAGTTTGATCCATTCCCCTCATAGGCTATTCACCCGGACTTGGTCCAACTGCAAGCTGAGCATCTTCTTCTAGAAAATTGTGCATTTATGGAAGGAAACTAGCCTTCCCTCCAAAAATTGCGCAATCTTGCCAGTCAACACTCCCAACAGTGATTATGCAATTTTCCCCAACAGGGATGCTCAGCCTAGAATTTTCACAAATATGGCCAACAGTCAGCGGCTCTACCAAAAAATTACACAAACCTCCTAGGCAGTCAGCCTAGCTCCCAGCCATAAATGCGCATTTTTCCCACATAGTTGAGCAACTGCATGCATGAGTAGTCCAGTTGACCAGTTCCACCCGAGACCAAGGAAACTTGACATGCATGCATGCATGACATTTCTCTTCCTAGAATAGAAATAGGCAACATGCAAAAGGCATCCCATGATTCAAGGGGCCATTTTTACCAACCAGGGGTTACATGCAAAATTTTTCAGAAACTTCCCTCCAAGTGTCGCTTTTTCCTAGATTTATGGCATGCGCGTCATGAGACCAAAATTATTTATTTGACGCATCAGAGATCATTCATTCACATCGATCTTGGAGCTACGACATCCCACAACACATCTAGGACTCTTTGACACATACAACTCATCCATTCATGAGTAAGTGGCCTCAGCTTGTCTTTTTTCAACATTTCTGTAGCTTTTTGTGTATTCGCTTGTGTGAGTGTTGTTTTCTTGATTTCTTTGAATGCTTGCCATCATTTACATGAATACTAGCTTGTCCTAGCTCTGTTTCAGTTTTTGTTTCTATCTCACTGTTGTCGCATGCATGAAATGGTTTTGCACGAATATTTGTCGAACCGGCGAATCACCTCACCCACATGCATGTTGATTTGTTTGTTGAATCTTTCATTCATGTTTTTCATGCATTTTCAATCACTTATGCTATCACTTAGTGTTGCCATGCATTCATTGTCTTATTTTCTTTCAGTTGCCCATCGACGAGTCGGGCCAACCTTGGCCTGGACTCTACCTTCATTGAGGTTGCATTGTGCAATCTAGGGAAGGAAGGCTCTGCCTTCCTCTCCATAAATGCACATTTATGCCCAACATAGGCCTCTAGGACTGTTTTGCACATTTTTGGAGGACAATGACTGCTGGCCTAGGAAATTGCACAATGCAGTCCATGGGCCTACAATCCTTCCCAGCAGCAATCATCCAGTTTGGATTGCACATTTCGCATATGTAGTAGCTAGTATTGCCTCTCAGATAGCCTAGACTACCTTTTGCATAGTTCTGGCAGCTAGTCACCTAGCCTCTTAGAAGAAATTATGCAATCTTTCTCATCAGTTTCCCAGGTATGTGATGTGTCATTCCCTGCAATTTTCTTTGTTTTCGTTGACATATTTCTTTCCATGCATGTTTCTTGTTTCCAAATCTTTCAAGTCTTCATCTGGCTCAATGGCTTCCAAGAGAGCATGATCATAGGACACTGATGGAATTGCTGTTGGAGTATCAGTTGAGCAGGTGTCCTCTAGTCTGCCGATCTATGAAGACAAAAATATATATGTAGACAAGGACATCAAATTGAAGTGGCAAGAGGTAAATGAAACATTCACAGGCATTTTTGGGGAAGACCTCGAAGACTGTTAGGTGTACGTGAACATTCATAGGTCTAGCTTGTACCGGATTTCATGGAGATACCCATTGTTCTCATGTGCGGACATGATATTCTGGATCATCTCTCACACTGATCCTGAGACAATGAAATTGAGTAGTGTCAGTGGGATGAAGCTTACAACCTTCTGGGGATGAGATTATGATGAGATGTATTAGATGGCAGAGCCCGTGAATGTCATGAATCCTCCATTCAGATTGCCCAACAATATAGCTAACTCCAGAGACATTCTAAAGGATTGGGTAAAGGAGCCAGCTTAATTCAGGATGATGCCCAACTAGATGTACAAGACGAAGATACTAAGGAAGGCATACCAATACTTGGTCATATTCACATGTCGGCTATGTGTTAAGGAAAGCATTGAAACCTTTCCACAGAGTTGGGTGATCGCACTGGACCAACTCACTAGAGAAGGAAAACCATGTAACTAGTTTGGCATACTGCCTGATTAGTTGAAGGAGAAAGTCATGAAGGCTCCATAGTCACCCGAAGGTATGCATGAAGACATTTACATGTCTACCTACATCATAGATGCAGTCAGTGCCCAACATGATTTCTCAAGCTTGGAGTGGTAATGGTCACTAGTGGAGACTACTGTGAACACATATTTCAAGTTGTTGTCTGAATGCAGCTTCAGAGGAATAATCACACGACTGTTTGACCATTTTGTAACCCCAATGTACAAGATGATATTTGAATAGGATCCACCCTGCATGTCAAAGGAAGCAATTGAGGCATTGTTAGGCATTACAGATTGGTATGGCTC
The DNA here is from genome assembly GCA_000404065.3 of Pinus taeda. Lineage (NCBI taxonomy): Eukaryota > Viridiplantae > Streptophyta > Pinopsida > Pinales > Pinaceae > Pinus > Pinus taeda. Next base: position 68,945 of record APFE031279323.1, on the reverse strand, counting down.
ACCGTCCGACACTTTCATTTGAATGTTTAGTGCAGAGAAGGCTCCACATGTTCTGCCCATGTTTTCCTTGGACTTACTTGTCATGTGGGAAGTAGCATATCACATCTCAATAGGATTGACAACTAGATTATAGTGGAAGAAGAAGGTATCTTGGCCTGCTCTTCCATTACGGATTAGGTTATATGCGATCCAAAGTATCAAGCAAGTGGATGTCGAAGTAGAACAGATGAAGAAGTACCCATTCGACCTCCGAAGTTTCAATCCATATGACCCACATTTAATTGTGAAGGATCACTGCACGATAGTTTAGTTCAATTGGATCCATGGGGCATTTCATTGGGCCGAGGAGGACTCATGGAGGTATTGCTACAATTCCTCTAGACCCAATGAACAGGTCGGCTTCGCTGTGGAGTGGTTAGCGAAGCAACATGAAGAAGCATCATGGAGAGCACCAATAGTAGCAGTAGTAGCAGCAATAGTAGTAGAGGCAGCAGAGCTAAGCATACTTGTGTGTGACAAAGGGAAGAGGAAGATTGTCGATTGCATTGAGGAGGAGCAAAGCTGCAAGTTTTGAGCAGATCCACTTGCAGAAAAAGTAGCTATGGCTATTCAGGAAAAGAGGCAGCAACGCGAAAAGTGAATCACGTGAAGGCAGAGGGATAAGAAGAGAATGGAAGAAGCAGAGGAGGAGTTGCATGAGCTGAGGGAGCAACTCCAAAAAGAACAAGAGTTGCACAAATAGGAGAGGGAATCATAGTAGCAACAGATACAATAGGGGGCACAACATGTGCAGATAGACGAAGCAACTCCCATACAAGTAGTTGATTCATCTAAACAACTAGCATCAAGTGAACAAGGTGAACCATCACAGGAGCAAGATAGAACAATAACTTCAATAGTTGGATGTAGACATGGAGCAACAGGAGTTGGAACAGGACACCAACCTCATGCCTCACCACAAAGAGGTCGACTCACCCACTTCAATGCATCCAGATGATGAGCAAGTCTCGAATGACCAAGGAGGCACTGAGATCCTTGGTGTTCAACCAGAAGGAGAGATGCACAACATCACTTTTGATGAATCTCATCATAGATTTGTGTAGTCTCACAGAGTACCAATTCCGGAGGATCAAACATCTCCTATCAAAGTTGAGGAGCGAGTGAACGTGACTGATGTGCACAAGCATCTAGTTGCCTTGGATGATGCAACTAGAGTGTATGTCGAAGCCAATAGCTCAAGTGTTCACTTTCTAATAGTTGAGAATGAGAAAATGGCAAAGGAACTACAGGTGGCCAAGCAAGGAGGAGACTTGGTGACAATGTCCTGCCGAGCTGAATTGAAGAACAGTATTAGATGAAGTATTATCCCTTGACACAGTTATGCAAGCATTGTACTCCAAGTTTGGTACCATGCACAAGGCAATCGTCCATCTCAACGGATGGCAGTAGCGATGTGCTAGAAGAGCACACATCTTGACGAACGTACATGATGCTATTGATAACATGCAAACATGGATGATGAAGTACAAGGAGCCCCACTTCACTTACCAAAGATGATGAGGGCCAATGCGGTCGAGCTGCAAGCACGTATCTGGAGTCAGATTTGTAACTATGAGGACATCCTGTAACTCATCACTAGCATACAGGCTTCCCATGCACGAGTATTCAAGAGCATGGATGTTGTGGTGTGCATGCATGCGATCCCATCACTTGGGACTCTCACGCAGGTGAAGACCAAGAAGCAGGTATGGCTAGAGCTTGAATCGTACTTCAATGAGTTGATGCACATTGCCACCAACCTAGATTTTCCTATTAATGCAAACATCATGTGCAAGTATGTTGCTAGTCCAGTCACATTGAAGACAATGATGCACATACTTTCAGACGAGTTGGACAGAGGAGCCTAAGCAGTCTGCCCATAAGCTATGGAGGAAAGGTTTAGGTTTCAGACAGATGTCATAGAAGAACACATGGACACTACCAAGGACTATAGATCTTGGAATCAATATGTTACTGTTGATCAACATGAGGATGTCGAGTAGTTGGACTTCTATAGTTGTCTAAGTTAGAGTGATGTCTAGTTTGGCTTGCTCTATTGATCTTGGTTGTCATTGATGTCAATATGGAAATATTCTAGATACTAGATGATCCATGAAGGGGAAGCAGAACAGATCCATGAAGAGATAGGAGTAAGGCCATCAGGATAGCCAAGCCATAAGCAAGAGTCTACTAACGGAGGAGTTAACAAAGGAGGCATATCAAAGCCATCGCTTATGCTTAAGAGTATTGCAGAATATCAGAGGACATCATTGAAAGACATTGCAAAGTCAAAGGAAGACATTGGAGAAAAACAGAGCCACATCAGAGGAGCATTACATGTAATACATGCCCAAGAAGAACCAAGAGGAAGAAGTCATCAAAAGAGGATTTAACATGCCAGAGGAGGCAAAACAGAGCTATCGAAGCTACAGGAGGAGCCATATATATATGCCAAATAAGAACATATCGGAGGAGAAAACAGAGCAAACAGAGGAGAAAATAGAGCTATCAGAGAGCATAGGAGGAGTCTTATTGGGAGTAATACATGCCAAAGAGTCTTATCAGGAATAATGTATGCCAACCAAAGAAGAGCGGAATACATATATGCGGAAGAGTTAAAAGGAGAAAGGTTGTATATAATATATGTATATGCGAAATACACTATCGGAGCAAAGTATGGCAAAGAATGCCAAAGAATACACTATCAGGAGCTATCAGGAATAATATAGTGTATATGCATGCAAATACACTATTGGAGGCGCAAACACGCACACACACACACACACACACACACACACACACACACATATATATAGGCTATATACACTATCAGAGGCAAAAACATGTACATGTAGAGGAATACACTATCGGAGTGGAGAAATATGTAGAGATTGATGATATTGTAATTGAAGGTTCGGTTATGTTCCACTACCCAAAACCCCAGATTGCGATATATATGTGTGGACCCGACAACATATATGTCTAGGTATATAAACAGGCGAATTCTGGGTAAGTGCTTCAAAGTGGGTTTTAAGTGTATTTCATATATGCGGGCATTTAAGTCTTGCCACATTAAAACATGCAAATCCCTAAAAGCACCAATTGCGATATATGTTGCGGACTCGATGAAACATTACAATTTGGCTTAATGTCATATCGCATCCGCAAGTGAATCGGCCATCGACCATTGGGAATCTGCAACTGCTGATTGCGATATATGTAGCAGAACTGATAAAGTTATAAATGTGGGAGTAATAAATTTGAAGTCCACCCTTTAGAGTTTTGGTCCGATTTCTCATATATTTCCTGTGTATTTCAATATTTGTGTTGCCCGGGGTTTTAAGGCCAAAAATACATAAAGAATGGTTCTGATAGTTCAGGAAGTCTGAACGAAAGCCGATTGCAATTGTGATTGTGACGTGGCATGTGGGTCCGTCTTGCTGGTACAGTCTCTCCGTAAAACGATAAAGTCCTGTGTATGAACGGTATTAAAGAAAAAAAAGGCTCTCTTTGATATCAGTTAATAAGCATCATTTCCTTTGTAATATGGCTTGCTCTTCTATATTAACATGTCCGTGAAGCAGTGTCTAATCTAGAGAGACAGAGGAAGCTACAACGACCGAAAATCCAGGAAGCCGAAGGGTAAGCTAGCGCAGAAGAAACCAAGAAGCTAAAGCAATGAAGAAGAAGGAAGCCAAAGGACAAGCCAATGCAGAGGAAGCTGAAGCGAGCGATGAAGAAGCGAAAGAGCTAGAGCGAAGAGGAAACCGACAGTTAGAGGCATCAGGAAGATACAAAAATAGAGAACAAGCAGTGTCGAACGTTGTTGTAAAAGATGGAGGAAATAGAGACAGCTAGTAGGGTCCAACAGAACAAAAAAGCGCTGAAGGACCAATAGGATAGGAGGCATTCAAATGGTGAGCTTCTCAGCTAATCATGGTACCCTGTGAAAGAATTAATTAGGTATACAATGTAGTCTGAAGAATAATTCTATGATGTAACGAATAAAGATTTATCTAACATTGTTTGAAGGGAGAAGTAGCCAGCAGAGAAGCAGTCATGCTAAAGCACTTATTATGACAGTTAGAACAAATGCTTGAACAGAAAGTTGGTTCTTGTGCAGAGCTTAGTGCAACTAATAGTAGACTCACTAAAGCTATGTGGAGACATTATCAGAGATCATGATGGCTATTGCAGATTTTGTGCGGACAGTATGAAGAGTTGTAAAGAGTCCTTCATAAGAAGACTTGTTGCCATTGATTTTGTAGCATGGAGACTACAGTGACGCTGTAAATAGACAAAACTCAGTAAAGAAGAGTTCTGAGAGTAGAACATTACTATCAAACATGCCTTGACAAGATTGGGTTGGAGCCCTTAGGGTTGGTGCCTTAGAAGTAAGAAGGATTGGAGTCCTTGGGGTTGATGCCTCGGGTGTAGGAAGGATTGGGGTCCTTGGAATTGGTGTCTCAAGAACTGGAAGGATTGAAGTCCTTGGGAGTTGGTGCTCCTAAGTCCAATATTGTTGCCTTTGCTAAACAAATTTGGAGCTTCGGAGGTTGGAGCCTCACAAAAGTCCAAGTTGGTGGTTGGCAATTGATTGCAACCTTTTATATATTGTATATATTTTATTGCAAAGATTATATTAATAAAAGCATTGATACTTTTTGTTCATCTTGTTGTATAAATATAAATGCTTTAACTGGTAAAGTAATAGTTGAAAAATAAATATTGATTCAACCCCCCTCTTAGTATTTCCAATAATTGGTATCAGAGCCAGTACCTAAGGATGTGCCTTTGAAATACTGATTCAAAGCCTAACATCTTGAAGGTTGATCCTTAGAACACAAATGGTGAAGTCAAGGAAGAAAGTATCCAATCCTCTTAAGGACGTGTCTCCCTCTACTACTAAAATAGAAGACAATCAATTTGAGGAGGCTCCATGGTTCAATGGGAACTCTAATATATGGGAAGCAAGAATGAGTAATTTCTTACAGCCTCAAGGCATTGAAATATGGAAATCAGTGATTGATGATAGCAGGATGGATAGAGAATCCAAGGACTACAATGCAAAAGAAATGAAGACAATCTTGAATGGACTACCTGATTCTATAAAGAAAAATCTAGGAAAATATTCATCAACAAGGGTATATGGGACAAACTTCATGACCTTCACTCAAAAGGAGCATTGACCATGACCATCAGTCAAGAAGATGATGGAAATCAAGAAGAAAATCTAGAACCCATCATAGAAGCTGAAAATGAGAATGATGACATCAAGGCTAAAGCAGACCTAGAACATGAAGTGAATGAAAAAGATTTTGTAGAAGATCTCCTCACTCAACTTATGGTTGCCATGGAAGAGATTAACAATTTGAAAAAGGAAAATGAGGAACTTAAGAAGATAGCACTAGCTAGTGATGAAGATCAAACAAGGGATACAATTGATCTTGTTAAGCTTCAAGTACAAGAAAGGGATGAAGAGCTTGCTAAGCTTAAAAAGGAATTTCATCAAAGCAAAAGAAAGCATCATGAAGAAGTCATATATGTGAAAAATCAATTGGATAATGTAAAGAAACGGGAAGATGCCTTGTCAAGTCAACTTGAACAAAGGCACAAGAGCTTGAAAAAACTTAAAGAAGAGATTGGTCAGTACAAGGTAGAGGTCTCCTCTCCCAAATCTCAACTATAAGAAGCAAGGAAACAAGCACAAGGAGCTGAAAAGACCATGGAAGCATTGGAAGTCATAGAAGGATAGGTTGATGAAGCAGGAAAGGAAATAAACACCATGATCTATCAACTAAAAGAAAAGGATGAAGGAATATTCAAATTAAAATCTAACATCAAGCTTCTCAAGGCTAAAACATGTAAAGCTACAAGGATCAAGGAAGAAATGGAGAGAAGTCAAGCAAAGGATGAAGAAATATTAGAAATGAAGTCATATATGATCTCCCTTAAAATAAAAGCAGATGAAGCTACTCGTATCAAAGAAGAAACTGAAACTTGCTAAGAAGAATAATGAGCGTTAAAGATTGGAAGAAGAGATTGTCTTCCTTAGGAAAAAGGTTGAAGGGATGAACAAAATATTGAAGATCTCTTAGGCCTTGGATGACATGGTTAGCTATCACAAATTTCCATTTGATAAATCAGGTCTTGGGTATGTAGGTGAATCCTCAAACAAGAATGAAAATGCTTCAAACAAAAGGGATGTGAAGACGCCATAAAGAAATGGTGATGCTCCTAGTTCTAGCAAAGGCAAGGAGAAAAATCAAGGCTACAATAGAAGAAATCTTGCTCCAAGAAGAAATGCAGATGATGTCAAAGATGCGAGAGGCAATGGTTATCATCAAAGGATCTCAAGGTAGAAAGGCTTGAGAAGTACATCAAGGAAATCTCCATCTCCCAGATACCAAAGTTCATTTTTTGGTTATTGTTATTCTTGTACAAACTTTGGTCACATGGAAAAATACTCTAAAGCATATCATAGAGATAGATATTATAGTCCCCAACAATCTCCAAGAAACAATTTTGCAATCAGAAATCATGAATTCTTATTCATGAACAATGTAGAATGCTTAAAGTGCCACAACATTGGTCATATGGCACGTGATTATAACTTAACTTGGGCTCTTACACAAGCTAGAACCATGCAAAAGAAGAAAGTTACACAAGTATGGAGAAGGAAGCAAATACAATATGAAAGTCCCTTGAACTCTCCAGCCAATAACATATGTCATTGGCCTGAATTTTGACAATCTAAGCATTTGATGGGAAGACTCTGCCAAAAAGAGATGATGCATACAGTCAGGGGGAGCCTATGATTCTTGATCATTATTGCAGAAGGTATTAGTGAAAGGGTCCCTATGAAATCCTTGTTTAGCTATATTAACATTCATTCTTTGATAAAGATCATTTCTCAGGGGTACTCCATTGAAGAACATGATCCTGTAACCATTCTTTGCACCTTTGTTGAATATGTTTTCCACTTAATCACTAAGTAGTATCTGGAGCAACAGAGAAGGTCATCTAATACTAGAGGAATAGAGCAAATAACTATGGTGCTGATATTACAGATGTTAAATGTCTTAACTCATGGATTTAATGTGAGAACAGGTAAATTATGGACACAAATAGAGGCAACCTTCAAACAAACAGATACATCTAGAATGGAGTTTGAAGTAAGAGTAGCTGGAATCATAGAACAAAACTGAAGCATTGCATGAAGATGCAAATCAACAAATGTATTTAAAAGATAGTCACAGACTGGATATCTAAATATGCTAGCGTAAATAACTTGCAGAGATATGTACAAGAACACAAGGAAAAGATGGCTCATAGAAAGGAGAATGTTGTGTAGTCAAATATAACTTATGCTAATATTGGTCACTTAGAAAATATAGCAACAATCCTTAATATGACATCGTATCCACGTTCAACAACCAATTGGCAGGTTTGTAACAGTGGCAGTGGTTTTCGGGCAGACTCAAGGTTGTAAGTGGTATTGAGTGCTGATCACCCGATACCATTCATAGACCGACACGTGGCAAGAGAAGGAGAGAGGAAACCACCTTATTGGGCAGGTAATCCTCGTGCATATAGCTCACCCGATATCGTTGTCAAGCGTTGGATGAAATATGGTTTTGATCTATGATGCAGGATCACCGAGCAGCTTTGTTGGTAGGGTGTAATATCAATCGTCAGATGGGATGGTAGCATATATGGTGGAGGATTGTTATGGAAAAAGGTAAGCATCGATAAGCATGCGAAGGCTATGGAAAAGTGGAAAATGCAAGTTCTTGTGTGTTTGGGTATATTTCTATTATACGAGGGTTATAATAGAATTAAAGGGAAAACTGATGGACGTGATATAATATTAAGCTATATAGCAACAGTGAGGCACAACCTCTCACCATTTCATCCAAATGCAATGATGTTGAATACAGGGTGGCAGTGACTTAAGGAGAAGCATAGAAACACAAAGGAACTTGAATCTGAAGAAAGATGGCAAGAAAGAAAATTTTAGTGGCACTTTCTCTTGATTTGGACTATGAAGGCCTCTCAATTCCGACTATGGAGATAACAAAATGGATTGAAGCATAAAAACTTGGACTTGGACACTTGGTGTATGGCTATTTGCAATCTGATTGAAAGCATTGAAGTAGAGCATCTTTAAGCATTGTTGAAGCCATGATAAAGTAGTTCTGAGACATGAAGAGAGAATAATGTGCTAATTGATGATAAAACATCAATCCTTCTACCTTGAGTAAGAAAGAAGAGCACTATGATAGGGGGAGTCCCAAATCCATGAAGACCTACCATTCATGAAGAACATAAGCAATTTGATATGGGGAGTCCCAGAGCACTCATTTTCCATTGATGTCAAAGGGGGAGAGAAGAAAAATATTGCCATCAATAACAAAGGGGGAGATTGTTGACCTAGGTTGTCATTGATGTCAATATGGCAATATTCTAGATACTAGATGATCCATGAAGGGGAAGCAGAATAGATCCATGAAGAGACAAGGGCAAGGCCATCAGGATAGCCAAGCCATAAGTAAGAGTCTATTAACAAAGGAGTTAACAAAGGAGGCATATCAAAGCCATCGCTTATGCTTAAGAGTATTGTAGAATATCAGAAGACATCATTGAAAGATATTGCAAAGCCAAAGGAAGACATTGGAGCAAAACAAAGCCACATCGGAGGGGCATTGCATGTAATACATGCCAAAGAAGAACCAAGAGGAAGAAGTCATCAAAAGAGGAGTTAACATGGAAGAGGAGGCAAAATAGAGCTATTAGAGCTACAGGAGGAGCCATATATATATGTCATATATATATTCCAAATAAGAACATATCGAAGGAGAAAACAGAGCAAATAGAGGAGCAAACAGAGCTATCAGAGGGCATAGGAGGAGTCTTATCGGGAGTAATACATGCCAAATAGTCTTATCAGGAATAATGTATGCCAGCCAAAGAAGAGCGGAATACATATATGTGGAAGAGTTAAAAGGAGCAGAGCTGTATATAATATATGTATATGCGAAATACGCTATCGGAGCAAAGTATGGCAAAGAATGCCAAAGAATACACTATCGGGAGCTATCGGGAACAATATAGTGTATATGCATGCAAATACACTATCAGAGGCGCAAACACACACACACACACACACACACACACACATATACACTATTAGAGGAAAAAACATGTACATATAGAGGAATACACTATTGGAGCGGAGAAATATGTAGAGATCAAAGATATTGTAATTGGCGGTTTGATTATGTGCCACTACCCAAAACCCCCGATTGCAATATATATGTGTGGACCCGACGACATATATGTCCGGGTGTATAAACGGGTGAAGTCTAGGTAAGTGCTTCAAAGCGGGTTTTAAGTGTATTTCATATATGCGAGCCTTTAAGTCTCACCACATTAAAACATGCAAATTCCTAAAACCGTTGATTGCGATATATGTTGCGGACCTGATGCAACATTACAATTTGGCTTAATGTTGTATTGCATCTGTAGGTGAATCGACCATTGAGAATCTGCAACTGCCGATTGTAATATATGTAGCGAACCCGATAAAGTTTTAAATGCAAGTGTAATAAATTTGAAGTCCGCCCTTTAGAGTTTCGGTCGGATTTTCATATTTTTCCTATGTATTTCAGTATTTGTGTTTCCTAGGGTTTTAAGGCCAAAAATACATAAAGAATGGTTTTGATAGTTTAGGAGGTCTGAATGAAAACCTATTGTGATTACGATTATGACATGGCATGTGGGTCTATTCTGCTGGTACTGATCCAAGTTCGGGTGTGAAGAAGGACCCTTCCAAGACCTTTTAATTTCGTGATGTGTTAAAATTGCTTTCTAAACGAACATTAATGAATACATTTTCATGCTGAAAAGAAGAGGAACATAACAATCATCAGCAAATGAAAACATAAGAATTGATAATGGAGTTCGTATAGGAGTAACTACATCTCCGGGCCTTGGTGTCAAGATGGTGTAGGCCGTTGCATTAAGTGTTGTCAATAATGGTGATGTACACAAGAGATGGTGTCTCGATCATACAAGGAAAAATTCCCTCACGTAGGAGTGGCTCTAAGAGATGTTCCACAATTAGAAATCTCAATCAAAAGACTCCTATAAATATGACATAAAAACATGCATGGTGAGCATCCCGCCAACATGGCACAAAAGGGGTGTCCAAGAAAAACACATGCATGAAAAAAACAAGAGTATCCCAACAACATACAACAAGGGATCTCAAAGAATAACATAAAGAGTTATGACAGCAAGTACATCACATAGAATATTCCACATCAAATCAAGCAAGGAATCATGACAACATATAATAAATAAGATCCTGCCTCAATATCAATCAAGGATTCATGCAACATAATGGAATAAGAAGAAGTATATAGTCAAATCATATACCTCACACCACAAAGGGCACATGAAGAAGCAGATGTTCATATCCTTAGCGAAACAATCCACCGTGAATGCGTTTTTCACATTGTTGATGCGTAGGCACAGCCTGGTACCGATTTGGACTTCAGCTCCCCATACATAGATAACTTTCTAGCTTATCACAATTTGGGCATCTAAAATAGCTGCTATCAAAGCACTGAAGCTTTCTTGGCCATCAATCTCACAGCATCGATTTGAAGGGGGAGACTGTTCTGGACTCCTTGGACTCCATAGCTCTCTGGCTATCTGGCTTCATAGCATTCTCGCTATGTCGGCAAAGTTTTGCGGCTCTGCCTGACCAATCTGGTTCGTTGGCTACCTTCTCACACTACCTCGATTAAGTGCTATGGCTTTCTGCGTCATATCGACACTCTGGTTTTCAAGCACTCTGCGGCTCTCCTTCTGGTGTAGCCTCCTCATGGGGATGATATTGGCACTTAGGCTCTCATGCACATTCTAGCACAGGCTCTCGGGTTCTTTGGCACTCTCTGGCATAAGCTCTCTGCCCCTTCTCTTCCTCTGGCATGTAGCCTCCCGGGCACTCTGCCTCCATCATGTTTTATAACACGTTTGGGACAAGGTCACATACAAATTAGAGGTCTGTTGTTTGGGAATAGAATGCTACTGAATGGAAAGTTTAGTCGGTATAACAACACCACAAAAATGCCTTTTTTCTGTTAAAACAGACAAATACACAAGGAAACTAAAATACATAGAAAAACATTGAAAAATATGATAAACCAGATTTCAAATTTTCATCACATTGGGTCCATAAACCCATTGGGTCTGCGCTATATCACAATTCGCATATTGCTGAGGCCATTGGTCCTATATATCGGGGGATTGTTGATCCTTCAATCGCCGATAAGTTGATTAGATCTAGACCGTTGATTGGTTTCCAATCTGACAGTTGAGATCACGCCGCATATCGCTATCGCTATGGCCTAGGGTCATTCGCCGATACATTGGCATATGCTGATGCCGATCGCTGATTTGATTGCCGATCACATGAATTAACTCTTCGACATCACTGATTGACTACCCCTGACTCTGATTAATCGGAGATCATTGATCGGGTGTTCTAAAGGCCTGCCTTAAGTCTGCCCTTTGCACTTCTTCCAATGTGATTTTCCCTATAAGGCTTTAAGTCCATTTTTATGAGAAAAGCCTCCTTTTTTCAAAGGAACCAAGGCAACTCTTTTCGCGATAACTTCATCATCTAGATTTGGATTGACAAACCATTCGCACCTCTGTGATCAGGAACACAAGATCTACACTCTGGTCATGGTTCAAAGTCATTCTGATCACTTTGATTTTCAAGCACTCATAACCCTCTGTCCTGTGTGTCTTTGTGGAGCCACCTGGATCAATCCTCTCCACTAAGGAGCTTTTGGTCCTCCAAAAGCATGAAAAGTAATCTGTAACTCTCTCTATACCATGCCTGCATCACAAGCGTTCGGAAAAGGTCTCACCTCCATCTCCTTCACCTTTGTTCTTTGGAGCCTTAAGCGACGAGCCGACACCTGCTACTTCTGCAACCTGTAGTACATTGTTTGCAAATTACATGCTTTGAATGACATGAACAACTAATGACCCAAACATCCCATACCTGCCAGGAGTTTATAACTCATATTCGGTGGTCAAGTTTACAACAAGATGGACATAATACTCCAGCTATGACAACAAGGCCAACCTCTCATGGCTGATTCAAAAAGTGATGGAAAACACAACATCACTGCAACACATGATTTACATACATAAGGCCAAACACTATTATTTCGACAAGTGATGGAAAAATAAAATTGCTTTCAGAGTTTTAACATGCAACTCAAAATACGACTCAAAACATGACCAGACATCATTGTTGCTTACCATGTGATGGGAACACATCATCATGTTTACATTTTAAAATGCAACAAGTGATATACAAAAGAATGAACATGAAACGAAAAAATTTCTAGAAGCCGTTTCTCACTTAACTTTGTGAATGGGTCACCTCCTTAAGGTGGTTTTGCTTGTAGAACAACTACTTCACCTGGTTCACGCACCGATGCTTTGCCTTTAGGGCACTGCTCTGGATGGAGCTTCCAACAAGTGGCTCTTTGATGGCCATTTCTGTTGCAATGACTGTAGTAGGCTTTCTTCCTCCATATTTGCTTATCCTATTTCTTTTCATGCTATTGAGAGGGTTTTTCACGGCTCATGAGTGTTGTCATTCTTTTCCAACACTTAGAAAAGGTATGGTTAGGTAAACCACAAAAGGTACATGTTTTTCGATGCCTTAATCTTCGTTCATTATTAACAACATGATCATAATCAAAATGAAAATTCAAAGATAAAAAATGGTTATACCTTCCCTTTCTATATTCGATGTTAGTATGGCGATGAGAGCTTTACTTAGATCTCTGCTTGCAATGGAAATTTCCATGGGATGATGGGGATGTTTTCCCATCATTCTCTTTCCTTAACGATGTCTTGGACAAATCTGACACCTTCAAGCACTCCCCTTTAGTGTATCTCGAGCCTGCAAATCGATGTTCATGCACAACCTCCAAAGGTGGAGTTATGCCTTGGTTATTAACACTAATTTCTTCTTTCTCCTTGTGTCTCATCCTTGTAAGGAGCCTCATGTTTGTCCCTATAATTGGGATCTCCAAATCTCCAACAAACATCATACTATGAGAAGATGAAACCAAAAGGAAATCAACATATTTTACCTTCTCTTTCGATTTGGAAAGAATTGATGAGGGTATCTCATCATCCATTGTTGGTGGTTTGCTAATTGTCTCAACACCTTCCCCAACTTCTTTCCTGACATACCCAAGTCCTGCCTGATGGGGAAATTCCTCTACCTTGATGGGATTGACAATGAATTGGCCATTAACGCCCAAGCCTTTTCCTTCATACCCCATTCTCTTTAACAGTTTGGAGCCAATTCCATGGGTGTGATTTTCAAACACAGCGAAATCATCATCAGGAAACATACATGAAGATAGAGAACTACTTTTTACCTCACATGGGTCTCGCTGCAGCTTCTCCAAGGCCTCGTCCTTTGCTTGCAGCTGTCGTAGTAAACTTTGTTTTTCCTCTTTCTCTTCATGTAGGTGCATCTTCAATTCATCGTTCTCTGTTTGAAGATTATGTTTGTTTTGCTTCAATTCCTTCATGGCCTCTTCTGTGGCTTGTAACTGAAGCTGCAATCACTCCTTTTCCTCTGTCTCTTTCTATAGAGTTTCATACATAATTTCCACTCTCTTGGAAATGTCAAGCATGGTCTCGTACATCGATCTTTCATCCTTTGTCATTGTTCACACTGCAATTCACATCAACGTAAAGACCACTCTGGTACCACTTGATCCAGGTTCGGGTGTGAAGAAGGAACCTTCGAAGACCTTTTACTTTCTTGATGTGTTAAAATTGATTTTTGAAAGAACATTAACAAATACATCTTCATGTGGAAAAGAAGAGGAACATAAAAATCATTAGCACAAGAAAACATAAGTGTTGATAATGGAGTCCATCCAGGAGGGATTACGTCTTCGGGCCCTGGTGTCAAGATGGTGTAGGCTACTACATTAAGTGATGTCAATAATGATGATGTACACAAGAGATGATGTCTCAATCATACAAGGAAAAATTCCCTCACACAGGAGTCACTCTAAGAGATGTTCCACAACTGGAACTCTCAATCAAAAGACTCCTATCAGTATGACACAAAAACATGCATGGTGAGCATCCTGCCAACATGGCAAAAAAGGGGTGTCAAATCAAAACACATTCATGATGACAACAAGAGTATCCCAACAACATACAACGAGGGATCTCAAAGCATAACATAAAGAGTTACGAAAACAAGTACATCACATAGAAGATTCCACATCAAATCAAGCAAGGAATCATGACAACATATAATAAATGAGATCCTGTCTCAATATCAATCAAGGATCCATGCAGCATAATGGAATAAGAAGAAGTATATAATAAAGTCATATACCTCACACCACAAAGGTCCCATGAAGAAGTGGATGTTCATATCCTTAGCAAAACAATCCACCGTGAATGCACTGTTCACATTGTCAATGCGCAGGCACAACCCGATACCGATATGGACTTCGGCTCCCCATGCATAGATAACTTTCTGGCTTATCGCAATTCGAGCATCTAAAACAGCTATTGTCAAAGCATTGAAGCTTGCTCGGCCATCGATCTCACAACATCGATTTGAAGAGGGAGACTATTCTGGACTCCTCGGGCTCCGTAGCTCTCTAGCTATCTGGCTTCATAGCATTCTGGCTATGTCGCTATAGCTATGCAGCTCTGCCTGACCAATCTGGTTCGTTGGCTACCTTCTCGCATTGCCTCAATCAAGCGCTATGGCTTTCCGCAGCGTATCGACGCTCTGGTTTTCAAGCACTCTGCGACTCTCCATCAGACACAGCCTCCTCATGGGGATGATATTATCACTTAGGTTCTCGTGCACATTCTAGCATAGGCTCTTGGGCTCTCTAACACTCTCTGGCATAGGCTCTCTGCCATTCTCTTCCTCTGGCACACAGCCTCCTGGGAACTCTGCCTCCATCGTGTTTTATAACATGTTTAGGACAAGGTCGAATACAAATCGGAGGTCTGTTGTTTAGGAATAGAATGCTATTGAATGGAAAGTTCGGACGGTATAAAAAAACCATAAAATGCCTTTTTTCTATAAAAACAGACAAATACATGCGGAAACCAAAATACACAAAGAAACATTGAAAAATCCGATAAATCAGATTTCAAATTTTCATCACATCGGGTCCATAAACCCATCGAGTCCACGCTATATTGTAATTCGCATAGAACTGAGGTCATTGGTCGTGTATATCAGGGGATCACTAATCTGTTGATCGCTGATTGCCGATAAACCGATTAGATCTGGATCGTTGATCGATTTCTGATCCGACAGCTGAGATCGTATCACATATCGCTATCGCTATGACCCGGGGTCCTTCGCTTATACATTGGCATACGCTGACGTCAATCACCATCGTCGATCACCGATTTGGTCGCTGATCGCATGACTTAACTCTTCGACATTACCAATTTTCTGCTACCGACTCCGATTAATTAGAGATCACTGATCGGGGGTTCTAAAGGCTTGCCTTAAGTCCGCCCTTTGCACTTCTTCCGATGTGATTTGTCTTATAAGGCTTTGAGTCCATTTTTATGAGAAAAGCCTCCTTTTTTCAAAGGAACCAAGGCAACTCTTTTTGCGATAACTTCAACATCCAAACTCGGATTGACGAACCGTTCACATCTCTGTGACCAGGAAGACAAGTTGTAAGATTTGGTCCTAGTTCGAAGTCATTCTGAGCACTTTGATTTTTGAGCATCCATAACCCTCTATCTTGTGTGCCTTTGTGGAGCCACCTAGATCAGGTACAATATCTTTGTAAAATGATAAAGTCCAATGTATGAACGACATTAAAGAAAAAAAGGGCTCTCTTTGATATCGGTTAATAAGCATCATTTCCTTTGTAATATGGCCTAGTCTTCTGTATTAATGTCTCTGTGAAGTAGTGGCTAATTTGGAGAGATAGAGGAAGCTACAACAACTGAAAAGCTAGGAAGTCGAAGGGTATGCTAGCGTAGAAGAAACCAAAAAGCTAAAGCAATGAAGAAGAAGGAAGCCAAAGGACAAGCCAGCACAGAGGAAGATGAAAGAAGCAATGAAGAAGCCAAAGAGCTAGAGGAAAGAGGAAACTGGAAGTTAGAGGCATCAAGAAGATAAAAAAACAAAGAACAAGCAGTGTCGAATGCTGTTGTAAAAGTTGGAGGAAATAGAGGCAGCTAGTAGGGTCTAGCAGAACAAAAAAGGGCCAAAGGACCAACAGCATAGGAGGCATTCGAAGGGTGAGCTTCTCAGCTAATCATGTTACCCTGTGAAAGAATTAATCAGGTATACAATGCAGTCTGAAGAATAATTCTATGATGTAATGAATAAAGCTTTATCTAACATTATTTGAAGGGAGAAGCAACTAGCAGAGAAGCAGTCATGCTGAAGCACTTATTGTGACAGTTAGAGTAGATGCTTGAACATAAAGTTGGTTCTTGTACAGCAGAGCTTAGTGGAGGTAATAGTAGACCCACTAAAGCTATGTGTAGACATTATCAGAGATCATGATGGCTATTGTAGACTCTGTGTGGACAGTATGAAGAGTTGTAAAGACTCCTTCATAAGAAGACTGGTTGCCATTGATGCTGTAGCATGGAGATTACAGTGAAGCTATAAATAGACAAAACTTAGTAAAGAAGAGTGCTGAGAGTGGAACATTACTATCAAACATGCCTTGACAAGATTGGGCTGGAGTGCTTGGGGTTGGTGCCTTAGAAGTAAGAAGGATTGGAGTCCTTGGGGTTGATGCCTCAGAATTAGGAAGGATTGGGGTCCTTGGAACTAGTGTCTCAAGAATTGGAAGGATTGAAGTCCTTGGGAGTTAGTGCTCCTAAGTCCAAGATTGTTGCCTTGGCTAAACAGAGTTGGAGCTCTGGAGGTTGGACCCTCACAAAAGTCCAAGTTGGTGCTTGGCAACTGATTGCAACCTTTTATATATTGTATCTATTTTATTGAAAAGATTATATTAATAGAAGCATTAATACTTGTTGTTCATCTTGTGTTTTGAATATAAATGTTTTAACTGGTAAAATAATAGTTGGAAAAGAAATACCGATCCACCCCCTCTCTTAGTATTTCCAACATGCTCAAGACATTTTCGTTCACATGGTTACATATGCATTGTAATGTTAAGTCATGTCAAGTGTAAGTCAAGTGTCAATAGTGGATGTAACAATCATAGAGTATGTGAAGAGTCGTGAGGGTAGTTGAATGGTCATAAAGGGGAATATCAAGGGTCACCCCACCCTTTGATATAAATAGTCCCTCATAACTCATTGTATAAGCTTTTGGTTAGCTAAGCTTCTGATAAGACTATCTTGGAAAGAGCTTGGACAGTATCGTAATGCACCTTGGCTTCTCCATTTCACAAAGCTAGTTCATCTCTTTGGAGGAGCAAGCAGATGTGGCTATAACATTCTAGTGTTGGGGCTAGTAGGTTTACATGGATGTATTGTATGATTGGAACTTACACTTCTTTATATAATAAGTGCCAACACATTTTCATGCATATGTTGTTATTGTAGTTGGATTGTTCCGGTTGTTGTAGTGATGTATGTTGTTTAACTTATGTAGTTGTGTATGAACTACTTTGTATGCAATTATATGAGTCTTGTTACAGATGTGCTGTTGGTTTAACTATCACTTTGGATTGTCGGCTGACCTGCTTTCCAGCTTGTGATGCATCTACGCTCGTGTGTTCCCTTCCTAGCTGAGTACTATTACAGGTTTCCAAGGAGTGCAATCATCCCAACTCACCTGTGTTAGAACATCTCATGCACCTTCCTTGACTCGCTACAGCATTCACACCCTTGCTACTAACAAAGTTATCTTACTTGCCTCTATGCGACATCGTGGTCAAGGCATTGCTTTATGACCCACTGCTGGGACTCCTACACCAAATGATCTGAGTTCTAATTAGGACTTCTTACCGGGAAGATCCCTTTGACATGTTGGCAGGTCTAGCACCATCAACAGATTCCTTTGTTGAAAACTGAGTAGAAAATCCTCCTTGGCTCACAGTTGCATCCCTTATTTGATAGGAGAACTGCCACTTGATTCTAATCTCTATAGACATTATTAGAGGCCAGTTTTTGAAAGGTATTCATCAAATATCGTATGCATTGCATCCAAAAGTAAGGGAAGGTGGTCCAAATTTTGTTCTCAATTGTACCCAATCTAGCATCATCTTGGAATCTCCAAATGCAGGTAAATCTTCAATTCCAAGCCAGTTAGCACATAGAATAGCCCCCAAGATTATGATTAGTTCAACTCTAGTATTTGACCCTGTGCTATTATACCAAGTGAAATGGAAAGTGTTGTTTGGATTCAAAACCAAATGTGTCCCACTTCCACAAAAACTGTTGGTGTATGCTCCATAAAAAAGAAAAATAAAAAATTAAAGTATGACCATAGCTCCACGAGTCGAAAATGTCTTCTAGGTTGTTCCTCCTTCATTAGCCATATCTCCATAAAATATGCAAAAAATATTTAAATAGGAATCTCTAGTATTTGGTTCTGTTTGTTCAAAAATCTTCTCATTCTTGCTTCTCCATATGCCCCACAAAATGTAGAAAGGCAAGGAATTATATGTCTTGAAACCTTCAAACCATTGAGTGAGACATCTCTAAATGGAAACCATGTTCTAGATTACATGTATTTTAAGTGTTTGAAGAACCCCACTCCATGTCGAGATTGCAAAAGGACATGTTAGAAATAGATGTTCTATGTCTTCTAAATCTTCTTTGCATAAAGAGCATCTGCTAAGATCTTGAAAGCCCCTTTTATCGATATTATCCCAAGTTAAAATATTATTGTGGATCACCAGCCACATAAAACATTTTAATTTGAGAGATATATCCCATCTCCACGTGTTATGAAACCAAAAAGCATTATCATTCAAGCCATGTCCATGAGAAATATGTTTATAAATCTCTTTAACCTAGATCTACTCATTATACATAACACCTTCCCTTTTTAGCTTTTTTTCTTCATAGTGAGTTTTAAACTAGTTAGACTTAATTATGTTGTGAAATGTGCCGATTCCACAAATAGATCCTCTAGAAATCCAATTTCAAATGCATTAAGCCAATAACTTTTAATAGATGAATATCCTCAATCACAAGAGATTTAGTTCATAAAGTAAAGCCTTTTCTTATGTAAATGCTCAAGGATGTGAATAGAAAGAGTATGTATTCCCTCCACTCCTTTGATATCGTCCATTCCTATTGCTATCCTATTCCCCCTTCCAACCTCCCATCTCAGATTTCGTAGTAGCCAATATTTGTTTCTCATCATGCTTCTCCATATATAAGGTGCCACCTTCTTCTTTGGAGCCACCTCTTTAATCCATCCCTTAAGCTGTCTATTTTTTAGATATTTCTCTTTAATAACCTATTACCAAATACCTTTACCCTGGAAAGTTTTCCATAATTTCTTGACAATTAAAGCCTTATTAAAACATTATGTGTCCTTTATACCCAACCATCAATCATTCTCATGTCTCGCAAGCACCTCTAAATAGACCAAAAGTATCTTATTTGTGGATTTAGACCTAGCCCAAAGGCACCTAGCTATAATAGCATCAATTCTTTTGGTCTAAAGATACTGAGGTTTGAGCCCTCTAATTGCAATGAAATCACCTCCTCCCCATTTGTCATGAAATGCTTTGAAGATGTCAATTGTTTAGGGTTTTGTCAAAGAGTGTAGGAAGTAGGTTACCATGAGCATCTCACAGGTATATTTTCCCTCACCTTGAAGGAAGACAAGATCACCATTGCAAGGATTGATATCATGTTTTCAGTGGATGCCATCTCTCAAGCTACATGCATACCAAACCATGGTGAAAACTGTTTCAAAGCATGAACCTAGACCTAGAAGAGTACAAACCTTACTTGAAATCACAATACAAAGGAGCTCACTCACATGTTTTCCCATTCAGATACTTGTTGGAGAGATATGCACCATTGATGAAGGATGTCATGAAGTTCTTCACATGTGAGGGAATATTTTCTAGGCTACATCAATACCATAGAAGAGTGCTCATGCACTTTACAGCTCCTAAGTCTCTAAATTTGTCTAGCTACTTGTATACGAGCCTAACCAAAATGTCTGAAAGGGTGAAATTGAAAGGAAAAGTGCATTATCCAAGCTTCGTTCGTCATATCCTGATAACGGTTATAGTACTCCATCAATTGAAAGAGAATAACATGACATGGGACACCTTCATTGAGGTAGCCTTGAAAACGCATATAACCACTTCACAAAGCCAAGACCAAACCATGTCAGTACAACCCATGAAGATGGGGTCATCAAGCAAACATGATGAGCCTAAATTTTCCAAAACCCACCTGAGCCTATCTATCTAGCCTAAATTCCTTTACATTCCAATCATCTCTTGGCTATGATTTCATAGAGAGAGCCCTCTTTGGTTTGGTAGGGCTAGCTACTAAACTAAAATCTTGGTCTGTGGTTACCTCTGTCAATATCCTCATCAACCTAGGACATTGTGGAGGATAACAGAGGGCATGACAGCTAGGGAGTGTCGAGGTGTTCTAGTGAATGTAAGGTTCCCAAGCCATGGAAAAATGTAATGCTAGTTGTATGGTCATGATTTCCAAGGTGTGTTAGGGAATTCTAGGGCATGCTAACATGTGACAGATAGTACGAAGACATGTCAAACAAGCTAAGAGGTGCCAAGTGCTAAGGCATGCCAAGATGTACAAGGGTGTGACAATGCATGCCAGGGACTATCAAGGCAACAAAAGGGAGGAAAAAGTTAAACTACAAGGAAATGAGCACATAATAGGGTTAATAAGTCATCAATTTACCTTTTCCATTAGGGGCATTCTAGGCACACCAACACTAGGTGCCAATAGGTTCCAAGTGCTAAGTGTCAATGCATTCTAAGTGCCAAATATTCCTGTGTTTCTTCTCATCTAGTTTCCAATAATTGATCTCAAATAACTTTAATATTAAACCATGCCAAAGCATACCAAGTCATCTCAACACATGCCAAACATGCTTATAAGACTTACCAAGTGCCAACACGTGCCAAGTGCCAATGTTTGTTAGGGATTCTGATGCAAGCTATGAAGTGGTAGAGCATATTGAAGAGTGCTAAGGTGTGCTAGAGAGTTCCAATGCATGATGAGGAGTGTTAGGGAGTACTAGGAAAACACAAGGGAGCACTAGGTCAAAATGCATGGAAGTGAATGAATATGAGGGTGTGTCGGGGAGTGTCAATGAGTGCTAGATGTCATGACAAGAAGGGATTGACAAGGTATGCTAAGGATGGGTAAGGCATGCCATGGAATATCAGGGAATGTCAAGAAGTTCTAGAGCATGCTAGGTAGTTCCGGGGTGTGCTAACAGGTGCCAGGTGTAAGACATGCTAGGATGTGCACGGTGCTAGAGTATGCCAATATGCGTCAAGGATTTTCAAGGCAACAAAAGGAATAACTAAGCTAAAATGAAAGGAAATGAACACATAAGGGGGTTAATAAGTTGGGGCTTTATCTTTTTGAAAAGGGGCATGCTAGGCACACTAATAATATGTTCCAATACATGCCAAGTGCTAATGTGTGCCAAGTGCTAATGTTTGTCAATGCAATATTATTGCAAGGTGTTCTAGGGAATGATAGAGACTACAGGGCATGCCAACACATGATACGGTAGTGCTATGCTATGCTAGGGCATGCCAAAATGTGCTTGGGCGTCCTACTCATGGCAAGATGTTCGAGGTACAAAGATGTTCCAAGACATGCGAGGTGCTAAGGAATGTTAGTGTACTGTTCCAAAGCATGTTAAGGTGTGCCATGAGTGTTGAGGAGTGTTAGGTCTCTCTCATTGATAGAATTGACAGAGCTTGATTATGTAGTAAATAATATAGTTCCTACACACACTAGTGGAACTTTACTTAAAGGAAATTTGCTTGATAATAAATCTAATAGAGATGAATCATGTGTTGACTCATAGGAAAACTATATTCTTATGACTTGAGGGAAATCATACACAATAATTACTTCTTAACAAATTGATTGACTATTATAACCACTATGGCCTTGGACACATAATGAAAAAGACTCCACAAAAATGGGCTTAAATCGTTATATTTTGACAAAAAATATAGTAACAGGTACATAGTGTCATAAAAAACCCATTGGAATGATCAATGGTGACGAACATTTTTTTACCATCACCAAAAGTAACCAAAAAGAGAATTAGTGAGGGTCAATAAAAGATCGTCACTAGAAGTGTCACAAAAGAGAGTATTAGTGATGGGCCTTTAACAACCCTCACCAAAAGTGTCACCAAAGAGAGAATTAGTGACGGGCCTTTAACGACCCTCACCAAAAGTGTCATTGAAAATGGCTTTGGTGACAAACCTTAAAGGACCATCACTATATACACTTACAACAATGATTTTTTAAAGACCTTCACCATATGAGACATTGGTGATGGACCTTACATGTTTGTCACATGCATGAAGCGTCATCAAAAAATCATTGCAATGATCAATGATGACAAACATTTATTGACCGTCACCAAAAGTAACCAAAAAGATCATTAGTGACGTTCAATAAAAGCTTGTCACTAGAAGTGTCATCAAAGAGAGAATTAGTGATGGGCCTTTAATGACCCTAAACAAAAGTGTCACCAAAGAGAGAATTAGTGACGGGCCTTTACCGACCCTCATCAAAAGTGTCATTGAAAATGGCTATGGTGACAAACCATAAAGGACCATCACTATATACACTTACAAAAACAATTTTTTAAAGACCATCACCATATGTGACATTGGTGATGGACCTTAAAGGTCCACCACAGGAATGACCCTCACCAATGACCTTTTTTCTTGTAGTGTCACTAGGAACCAAGTTCAGCAGAAGTTTCCTCATCTCATTGAGGAACTCAACGCAATGTAGACCATTGCTTCCTAAGGGGGAGGAATGATCCACGTGGATATTGGTGGCCACCCGCCTATTCCACTTGGACCCCCAACACTGTCCCTTTTAGTTTTTGGTTTCCTTAATTGTAGCACAATTTACTATTTTTGGCAGTTTTTTGGGCCCTGGACTTCTGGAGCCGTTTTGAGGTCCTAAACGACATTTTTAGGGAAATTAGTGAGACTGAAAACGTCTCGAAACAATTTGATTTGATTTTTATTTTTATTTTTTATTTTCTTTTCATAATTTGGCCTTCTCTTTGAAATCTTTGAAATGAGGTATTATGATAGCTAAATAGAGATCGAATGCCAAAGTTACGTCCCTGAGAAGTTGAGGTACCAATTTACCCAAACGGGGCCCACAGTTTTGGCACCTCATCTCTTAGGGTTAGGTTTTTTGATGTTTAGGGCTTTCCATTGTTTCTCAATAATACTAAATAGGCCTTTGAGTATCATTGTAACACAGTTCAGAGGCATGTAGCCGCCACATCTCTTCTCAGAGATAAGCTACGATCACCCGAGCTAGTCTCATTTCCATTCTGCTTGTAAGCATATTTCATTATTTGATGTTAATGAAAGGAAGTGTTATTTCTATTGCATCTCTGTATTTATGGTTATATCTGTAATTTTTTGCGTTCCTGTTTAAATTCAAATAAGATATCTCACAAAGTTGTTTGGTGCGGGTAGGAGATTCCAACAGGGATGCTCACTGTCACCATTGCTATTTATTCCGATCATGGATGGCCTCAGCCATAAAATCACAAATACCTATTTGGAGGACAATTTCCGTGGACTCATTGTGGGTTGTAGCATTAGGGTTTCACATAACCTTTTCGTAGAGGACATATTAGTTTTTGGAATGCTTTCCAGGGTGAAATGGGCTACATTACATCATATTTTCTGTTGGTTTGACAGAGCATTAGGACTCCTTATTAATAAGGACAAATCCTTGTTATTATTTGCGGAGGGGAAATAGGAGGACATTGAATATATTACAAATCTATTTGGAGAGGAAACACAACCAATTTTCTCTGGTTTAAAATATTTAGGATTCAACATTAAGCCAAATAATTACAAAGTTAATGACTGGTTTTGGATTGTTGACAGATTCCACAAAAAGACCTATGGATGGGCTCTTCTGATCAAATCCTTATGGCCTGGTTTATTTGGTAACTATCTGTGGGGAGACATCATCATATCAAGATATTTAGGGAGCATAAAGGTTGGACACTGGATGAGAGATGGTCTAATTGGAAAACCAACATGATCCACCATCTGAATTAATTTCAATAAGATTGAGTATTGGGTCTTGAAGCGAGCTTGCAGAATATTTGGATTAGGGAAGGAGATCATTATCGGCAGAGACTGTATCGTGGGTACTGGGATTAAGATACATTACACTGAAGCTCTTATACATAGTTTGAATTCTAGAGTTTATTTTTACCTTGCACAAGCGATAAAAAATTGGAATGGAATCATGCCAATATGGAAGAGGGAAAGGGAGATGGGATTGATAGGAGAAGTTGTTGGGAGCTAGGAAAGTTTGATCAATGTGCTGTGTAGATCAGGAATTTGTAAAGCTGAGGAAGGTGATTAGATAGGGTGGGACAGACGGTTACACCGGGGTACTATCTTTGTCGCATACACCTACCTATGCATCTTTTGCAGCGTACTCAACATACATAATACATGGTGGTTTACCATATTCTAGAAGGTTCAGGTCCCATACAATATTATACTATACACATGGCTAGCATGGAAAAATAAGACATTGACTCGGGAAAATCTAAGGAAGAGAGGCATAAATGGACCAAGACGATGCGTCTTATGTAGATTAAAGGAGGAGAACAAATTTCACATCCTATTACTTTGCCCAATAGTTGTACAGGTATGGTCTAGAATCTCTTGTTTATTATCTTTCATACATATAACACATGATACTATTGAATCTTTCTTGTTATGGTGGAGTCAGAGGCCCAAAAGAAAAATGGCAATCCCCTTGGTGATCCTTTGGGAAATTAGGAAGGCAAGGAACTCCCTTATTTTTTAAGGCAAGGCACTCAATATATTCATATTATCAATAATATAGTATCCTGGTTGAGGCCTTTGTTGCAAACTAACACAATATATAATGGAGTCCCTCATAGAAAAAATGCCTCGAATATATCCTTCAAAGCTAGATATTTCGATGGTGCAAAATAGGGTGCATCATGTGGATGTGGGGTGTGGATTCACATCAACCAAAACCAACATTATATAATCCATTGGTCTGGTGGCTATGGGACTAATATGAGAGTTGAAGCCATTGCACTGTGGGGATTATTATGGTTTGCCAGATACTTGGATATTCCTAGACTACCAATCTATGGGGACTCACAAGCCATTATCAACCACGTGCTGGGAATTTCCACTATCTCCCATCCACATTTACAAGGTTGGCTTAGGAATATTCAATATCTTAAAGGAAATTTCCAAAATATTACCTTCCAACATATCCACCGAGAATTTAATACAACCGTTGATGACATGTCTATGCTGGGCAATTCAGATCCTACTGGAAGCATGCATATCACACTGGGGTTGGACAACTACACTATGGATGTTGGCTCCATGCCACTCTTGGGATAATGTTCTTCATTTATGTTCCTTACAGTTTGGTCAACGTCACCACCATATTTGCTTTTGGCATTTCCTTTTCCATGTTTAACTTTGTTCAAACTTATGATACAGATCTGTGGTTATAATTTTTTATTTTCATACACATGCAGATAGTTTTGATTACTTGTTTTGGCTATGGCCTTGGATACTTCAACTCTATATGTCTTGGTTTATTTATTTCACATTGTAGCACACTGTATCTCATATGACGCCCTTACCCACATATGGTGGACTCCATATGTTGTTTACATATGTGACATTTTTATGCATTTAATATTAACCAACCTTTTTTTTCTTATTGAAAAAAGAGAATATTGCAATATTGAAATAATGTAAGAATTATTACTTCAACTTAATAATTTTTTAATAACTTTTGTAAGGCCAATATAAAGAATAAATTTTTACACTACCAATTTTACGTAGAATTTTTTAATTGACCCATCCAAATAACTTGGTAATTTTTAGATATTTATTTTGAAATTTTAATTTAGAAAATAATAGTTTACCATAAATTTATTATTGTATGACTTAAAAATAAAAAATATCTTTGTGAATAACATTTAGTCAATATTATTGTGAGTATTTTTTATTCTTAATTTTAATATGTAGAATTTATTAATTGACCCATCCAAATAATTTGGTAATTTTGAGATATATATTTTGAAATTTTAATTTAGAAAATAATAATTTACCATAAATTTATTATTGTATGACTTAAAAATAACAAATATCTTTGTGAATAAATTTAGTCAATATTATTGTGAATATTTTTTATTCTTAATTTTTATTATTGATTGAAACTTAATCAATATTTTTTACTTTGATGCAAATGATTAATACAATGTTCTGAATCAAATTTTGAAACTTAGTTAATATTTTTTACTTTAATGCAAATGATTAATAGAGTCTTCCAAATCGAATTCAACCAATATTATTGTGAATATTCTGGATTTGAACTTAGTTTTTAACTTAAATATAAATAGTTAATATAATGCTTTAGACCATTCAATTTTAGTGGAAATTTTAATTTGAAAATATTTAGTTAACCATAAATTATTTTATAGTTTAAAAAGCATGAATATCTTTGATTTGGACTCAACTAATGTTAAGGTGGATATTGAATATTTTTTATTTGAATTTAGCCCATATTTTTGACTTAAAAGTGAATAGTGAATATTCCCAATTCCCATATTAAACATATGTATTCCTGAATGCAAAGTCTCGCAGAAAGCCGAAGAAACATCATAATTACAACTATCCAGACCTTAAATATTCCAAGTCCCATGTCCAGATTGTCAAGTCTCATATCCAGAGTCCAAGATTCCGACTCATCTGCTTTTTATTAATATCAATTTTATTATCAACAAAAATGGAGAATTATTACAATCTGCCTTCACAACATAAAGGCTTCACTTGTTGTGCTTGCCCTGGTTGTTACTGGCTACCACCAAAGGGCTTCTTCAGAGCGTCCATGACACTCTGTGTAGCACCCTTAGCATTATCCCCCGCATGCATTAACATCATCCAAACTCAAATAAGTTCAATACATTCAAAATGAAATGGGACCTTCAAATTTAATGGTTAATATTTTCAATGAGCTCTTATAAAATCCAAGAATATAGCCTAATAGGTTAGTTTAATTGATGTTAAAACATTTTGTTAATGGGGAGGTGAAGGATCTATACTTTTGAAGTTAGGCTCATGAGATCTACAATCTTAAAGCTTTGCTAATAAGTCTAGAAAGTGATAATAAGTCTAGAAAGTGATCTCTAGCAAAATAATTCTATCTAAATAATTCTGTGGATGGTCACCTAATATAAACCAATAAAATGAGCAACAAACCAATAAAATGTTTTAACCATCATTTTTTTTAAATTGTGTTATATGATATCCACATAATTAGCATTAAAGTATTTCACTTAACATGAGTATAAATATTTTATTCATGACTAACCTTGTCCACATTAAAATCCTTTATTGTTGCTAATCTATTTTTAAATATGTCTAAGGAACTTAGCTAGATGTGTATGTTACACTTTTCATGTCCCGAGTTGCTCGGATTTAAGTCTCTCATAAAGTGGTCCATGTGGCATTTACAAAATAGTTGTTCTAC
Organism: Pinus taeda; assembly: GCA_000404065.3. Lineage (NCBI taxonomy): Eukaryota > Viridiplantae > Streptophyta > Pinopsida > Pinales > Pinaceae > Pinus > Pinus taeda. Next base: position 41,066 of record APFE031279323.1, on the reverse strand, counting down.
CTAGTGAAAGTGTATATCCATGGGATAGAATATCTCTCCCCTACTCTCTCCATATATATATATAGACACACGCACTTATATTGAAATATTTTATTTTTAATCCACATTGATTTTTTTTGTTAATAATATTTTTTAAATGACACATATAAAGTCCATATTAAGAATTGAATAATTTGCATATCTCTCTTGTACTCAAAAAGGAAAATATAAGTCCTTGATCATGGTAGAAAATAACGAGAGTCAGGATTACATAAGCATGCTAACTCCTCCTTGTGGATTTATGAATATGGCAAGTTAACATTTTGACTACATCTTATATTGCAGACCTTCATTGTTGTGGTTCTTATGGTGTGATTCAGTTCATTGCCACAAGTCAGTATGGCTTCTATGCGAACGAGTTGAAGCACCATATCCTAGTGCTCAGCCCAAAGGTTGGCCATTTGAAGGATAATTTATTTTCCGGCCTCGTTCCTCTTAAGGAGGACCTTGTCAAAGTGTACTTTGATATGCCAATAGAGTTCAATTGTGCAAAGATATTGGTTTTTCTTACCTCTAGTGTGGCCCATATCAGGAAGTCAATGAAAAAGGCCAAGATCTTTGTGTCTGTAAATTCCCATATGTTTGGCACAACCTCTTCAATTCCCTGATAAATTTCTTCTACAATGTTCATTGGAGTATGCAGGAGTAAGAGTTGGGCCGCAAAATGCACATGGTGACGAGCTTGAGTACTACCCTCTCCATGACTTGATGAGTCTCATCGACTTTAAGTGCATTGTCGAGGCATGATGGGGAGAATAAGAGAGGGAATGCATTGGTAGGGAGAAGCACATGCAAAGGATTCAACATGGAGAAGTTACAAGAGGGTAAAGTAGTGAGGGAAAGTTGGGACTTGTGGAAATCAAAGGTAAAGAAAAAAGCAACATCGACTCGATCACACCCATTAATCGAAGTTGGTGAGAATCAAAATAAACCAACACTAGCTTGACCACACTCACCAACCAAATATCCAACCAAAATAAACCATCAAGAATAAAGAGGAAAAATTAGATAAAAGCATGCATCTCTAACAAGCAGTGGGAGACAACCATTAATATGAGAGTTGGAAATGAAACAACCAGAGTCCAAACTAAAATATACCAAAGAACAATTGTCTCCAAGAAAAGCTACCATGCACGAAGAGAAATTTAAGCTCATCCTTGCCCATTTCACTCTCACCTCACAAGATTGAAGCTGTAATACCTGAACAGACCTAACAACCAAATTTATAAAGTTGGTGGAGGCTAGGGCAAGGAGACCTCGTCCTTTCCCTAAGGAGAAATTAGAAAATTTTGTGAGCCATTGGGGAACACTCTCAAGAATCATTGAACCTAGCTAGAAAAATCCAAACTCTATGCACTGTGAACGAAGAAATCTCAAATAGAATGAAATCCCAATAATTAATATGGTGTAACCATCTTCTAGAACCATCATTTTCCTACCATTGTCAATGGAATAATTTCTCTTTCTTATAAGAGAAATCCCCCAAGGTTCATAAACCAAATACTAGAACAAAATACACACAAAAATATACAAGTTTTTCCTAGAATATTGTTGAAAATGTTAACATGGAGATACTGGGTAATCTAAAGTTTGTCCTCGTTTGTTCTTTGTTTGTTGTAGTTCTCGTTATGCCTTTGATCCTCAAAGCCAAACCTGCAATATCACCAAAAAACAACTAATCAAAGAATTTGATATATAAAATACTCAACAAATTCTATGTAATGTCCCCAATTAATAATTTTGCTAAGAGAATTATCAATTTTGCAATTTTTGGTAGTTAATAAATATTTGGCATATAAACTTAGGAAAAGTGGGTGAAAAAGGAAAATTTATAAAGGTGCCACCCCCAAACATTAGAAAAGCCAAGAAATTTGATGGAAGTGGAGAGTGGGGGCCACTCCAAGGGAATATGTATGCCTTGGAGGAATTAAAATTGGGCGAGAGAAGGAATTTGATGGGTAGAGCCCACAAGGGGCATGAGGAATGACTAGCTATAAATTGGAGGCAAGCTTCTCATTTTAGGGGCTTTTTGACATTTCATTATCCATTGTTACTCTATTTGTTCAGCTGAGTTACAAGTATTTCTTAGCACAAGAGCTTCCTAAGGAGTGAAGCTCAACCTTCCCTTCGGTGGACCTTGAGTGCCACCCTAGGAAGGATTTCTATCTTATTTGGAGGCTGGGAGAGAGGCATCATAACACTATGCCATTCTGGTTTAAGTGTGATGTGGAGGGAGAGACCACACAGTCATTGAGAGGATTGGTGCTAGAAGTTAGGGTCTTGTTGCTCTAGGAGTGTTCTTGATCATATTCTAACTAAAGGAGGGAGATTTTGGGAGGCAAAAGGGAGTCCCTCACTATTGTATGAATTGTTGAAGCTTGCTACTACGTCATCTCTCACAAAGCTGCATAGTTCTCTTGGGTGATTGTTGTGTGGAGTGTCAGTTGGAGGATTTAGGGTTGAGTTGCTAGGATTTCATTTGGAGGGAGATTGTGGGTAGATTGCTAGCATTTTGGAGCAACAATTCATCGTTTTCTGCTACATGTGAATTGTTTTAGTAGTTGATGAGGGTTAAGCTATTTGGGAATGAATTTAGAGGTTCAAAACCAAAGAAAACCCTTTCTAAGTTTTTCTGGATTTTTGACAAGGATCACGTCCCCCAATTTACAAAATTTTCTGGGTAGTTTTGAGGGGCCAAATTTAAAGGGTGCCAATTCAGCAAGCAATGTAGAAAAATAAGTCCAATGTAGATTTCTGGATGGACAAACTATTGCAGCGGTTGGGGATTAGGAGATTGACCACCTAGGTCTTGTAGCTTTCCTTGAGCATGCTCGGGTGCACTCCTTCCAATTTTATTGTACTCCAATAGTTTATTTATAATAAAATTAGCCATTTTGGGTGTTCTAAAGCATTTTTCTGTTCATGGGTGTTTGGAGAAATTTATTGTGTTGTTATTTATGTGCGTGTGTTTGATTATCTCTGTAAAATTTCTATTGGGAATATTATAGTGGTATTAGAGCATGATCTTGGCTAGTTGTCGGGGAGCTAGCAAGATCATGAAGGTTTTGGCCATGCATGCATAGTGACTAGTGAATTTATGGGCACTCCCATGACACAGAAAGGGAAGAGTACACAGGGTATCATGGAGGAGTTAATGAGGCAGAACGAACCATTGAGGAGGAAAAACCAATAGTTCTTAGAGAGGATGCAACAAATGGCGTAGATGTTGAGTCATACCCAACAAAGAAGCCATGTGCATGCACACACAACCCATTAGTACAACACTCATACATATGGCCAAATTGGTTGTCCTAGCATGCCTCATTTTCTAGATGAGCCAGAGGAGAAGCATGGGTCAAGGAGGAGATCATCCTGTAGATGTGGGTAGTGAGAGGGTAAGACCAAGGGTCTATTGGCGGAGACTGGGATTTAGATTTCAAAAGCTCGAGGAGGAGGTTGAGTAGGAGGACACAGATGATGATGAGGGGCACATCGATATACCTAGTGTGGCACATGAGTCTCCATTGTTGGATACCTCTTTGATAACACCTATTGACACCTTGGTGGAGAGAGTGGAGCATACACCCATAGAGCCGTTTGATGATGTGGTGTTTGTCATTGATGTGGTGCCATTCGTTGTTGAGGTGTCCAAGATCGTGTCCGAATTTTCAGGTTATGGAAACCTACAACAGATTCGGGAGGTGTCGGGAGATATATCCATTACTGAGGTGCTAATGCACACAAAGGTACCTAGAGCTGTGATAAATTTCTCAGATGACAGCTACCCATAGTAGCATGGAGAGCACCTTAAGGAGTGTGAGCTAGATGGTGATGTTATGCTTGATGAGCTACTTTTGGAGGGACATCTCAGGACTCCAGTTCATCCCATGGTAGAGGAGGATGGGCAGTCATATTTTGCACTTGTCATCGATGGAGGGTAGATAGATAGGTAGGTGGCCAACAGAGTTGTATTACTTCCATTTAGTAGCTCTATTCAGATTTACATAGATGGGGTCTGTAGCAATATCAGGTTTCCTTTGCATGTTGGAGGGAGAGTGCCTGAGTTACCTAAAAATATTTTATACGTTGACCTAGCCAGTGAGTCGAGCCAACATGAGTTGCGTAGGTCACAACACTCACATGTTGGATTTCTTACATACTTGTGGGTTCTTGCATTTGATCCCTCTCATGGGGTTGGGTGGAAAGATGTATTGAGTTGGTACTTGGTGGAGCTATCTAGATTCTTGCATACATCCATGGCCGGGAGAATAGTTCGGCAGAGGTTATTGTTATAAATAATTTGGTATCTATGGATAAATACTAATTTCCTAGATAAGTAGCCATATCTAGAACAACAGTTTAAAGCACTTTAACCTTGTTTTATAAACAATAGATAAGACAAAGAGAATGAGAGGACCTACTTGTACTTTCTCTTTCCTCTTGTCTCCTTTGTATCGGTCCTGTCACTCCTTCTTGTACTTAACATGCTTGAGAAGTCCCTGTAAACATCAACAGAAGACAAAGAACCAATCAAATCAAAAGATCTATTGATTACAAGTAAATGGAATCAGATACATTCACACATATAAGCATTCATATATCAAGATAGGCATATGGAAAAAGGTGTAAATACTTTATTGAATAGAAGGAAGAATTACAACCATGAAGCCTAATTCGAAGTCACTCTTCCAGCTTTGGTTCCATCCACATCACATAATAAGCATGACATTCTAGCAACATAACGACACTTACAATAGTCTCACATCGCAAACTAAAATTATCTCCTTACAATTCATCAAAGTCCAGCCCTTGATCACTTAGATGAGTGCTCAATTTATAGGAAGATGGAGGAGTTTTTGTCATTAATGAGGGTATTGAATGGCCTTCCAAACTTAGAATTGGTTCCATGGAGGAAGGTATGAGAGGATAGGATGTATCTTAACTCATTCCTCATCCATTTTCAAGCTCATAGGAGATGATAAGTGTGGGAATCATCTAGAAGGATCCAGAAGATAAGAATATTCCCCAAACCCTATGTGAATTTTGCTCAATCTCGTCCAGAGGAAGTCAAATAAGGCCTAATTTCTCTGCAGATCACCTAGGCATGCACTCAACTACTCTACAACGCACCTTTTCATGGGCCTACCTGTGTTGGTCCCTCTAGAGGTCATTTAAGGATGTCTTCAGGCCATGAAACTATCTAGGAAGGAGGCATTCAAAAGGTTGACTTGTTTAGGACATGTAGCAACTGAAATTAGGGTTTGATGAGCCCTAAAACACTGATCTGGATGATGGGAGTGATGTGCCCAAATGGATCTATAACAGTTATTCTTTTCTAGAGGGGCTCGAGGGCTAGATCATTATTGGGACCTAGGTGGGACTCCTCGTCACTTAATGGATTAGGTTGGTCATGGTACTTATAGGATGGTGGATTTGATGATCAGACTCACCCCCATTTTCATATTCCTATTAGAGTTATGGATAGCACCAGTGACAGGTTGGGTTGACAGGGGAGCCAACAAGCTCTGTGAGTCATCTTAGCATGTTGGCTATGTGTGGGGTTATTAGATGATTAGTGTACCCTGTCAAGAGGTTGTCAAAGGAGGTGGCATCAACAGGCCACTCGATAATTCCTTGTATGGAGAGGATGATTTCCCATGGATATATGGAGCATTATGGTCATCGAGGAACAACACCCTAGTGACACCACCATAGGAGCAAAGAGGGATTTTCCTATTAGATCTCTCAGGGAGGATTAGGAGGGGAGGTGCACTCATCCGAGAGTATGGAGATGAGAAGGTGGATATGGTGGTACTGACAAGATGCAGGTTGATACTTACAAATATAACTTTAGACCATGGAACTCAGGGGTGTATAGGGGCATGCAATGGTGCACAATGATATGCAGTGGAGCACGAAGGTGTGCGGTGGTGCATAGAGGTGTGTAGTGTCACACCAGGTTGTCAGAGGAGCAGTTCGCATCACAGTACATTACCTCTAGAGTGATGGACACATCGCTGCAGGAGGGATAACAATTGATCCGGGATGATGCAACAACATGTAGCAGGGTTCGGTGGTGCACAGAGATGTGCGACTGGGTGCGGTTGTAATCCAAGGGACATGAGGATACCTACTTACATGCAATAGTGAGTGGGGTTCCACTATAGAATAAGGGAGTGATAATAGCATAGAGATTTCTTGATGAGGATGTCAAGCATGTCATTAGGATGGACATACCCAGATTGGGAAAGCGGATTGGTCACGGGATGAGCCAAGAGTCTACACACAGGTTCATGATCATGCCCATCAAAACCCACACATCTCTCATTCATTTGCATCACAACCAGCTGAGGAGAGCCTTGTTGTGCCCTATCAAGGCCTACATTGTGGATAAAAGGAACTGAGAGACTTTCTTGAGATGACTCTATGGGATTCATTGCATTAGGGGCATGATACAGATTCCTTGATGGAGGAGCAGGGTCGATACATGAGTTGACAGTCATGGGATATGAGATGAGGTGATATTCTATAGGGGTGGTATACCATCATCTTTGAGCTCACACTTGGGGAGTCGATTGCGAGGGAGTTGTATGATGCACTTCTTGTGAGACAGTCTAAGGAATTATAGGATCCTGAGGGATAGTGGATGGTAGACTTCGTCTACAAGAGGGTACCCAAACTCTGAGCAGTGTTTAGGTGTATCATTAGGAGTTGGGATAGCGTATTGTACTGCATGGTCTCGCAGGAGCAGGGCAGATTGGTATGCTTGGGGTAGATTAATGATACTTGGGGTCCACCTATGGTATACATACAGGGGTCAGAGATGAGGACGAGATGGGCTCTAGCAGGTCGTAGTGCTACACAGAGGCAACCCATGAGGTGTGGGAGTTGTGGACCTCTAGTATGGTTATGGAAACTAGCGATCCAGTTGATGTGGGGGACACTCCATTACTTAGTGAGTATGGTTGGGATAGCTAGTGATCTGGTTCATTATCAGGTTAACACATGGGGATCACCAAGGTCTTCATCATATGGCGAGGTGGGTGGTTTTTCAGGATTGGGGTCAACCATGGAGTGGTAGGTGCGGGCATTAATGAGTCCCCTTGGCAGGTTGGGCATAGCTTTGATCATCATATATATTATGGCCAAGAGTTGCAAGAGATGAGGCTCTAGTATGAGCATGTTAGACAGTTATTCATGACTAGAGTGTTGTAGGGTCTACATGACAGTTTCTTGCAGTGATGGGATTGGGATCTTGGCATAACAATACTTGATGGTTCAACTACCTTTAGGGGTGAGATGGGTTTGATAGGGAGAGATCATTCCGACCTTCCACTGGATTTTAGTGATTCTTTATTGGCATGGGGGACTTCACCAACATGGAGGGATGACCAACAGGGGCAGTTCAGAGGAAGCTCGTGCAGGCAAGGATTTATTTCCATAGGAGTTGGATTGTTTCTTCTGGTGCCCACCCTTTGAGTACATGAGATAGATGACTCAACAGAGCATCTGCACGGGGAGATAGATAGGGATTTATATGATCATGTTGCTTTCTTTACTGATGGTATACATAGGGCTTTAGGTGCCTATACTAGGTTGGACAATGAGTGGAGAAACATGTGGTTCATGTTGACTAGGATGGTTTAGGGTCCTAGTATCAAGGGACTCCTTCATGATACGGTAATGTTGGGGACATGGATGATTCAGTGGCACATTTGGGGCCCTGTAATATTTTACAGTAGCCATTTGGGTGTAGGTTTTAACCCCATAAAAAAATTACCTACATACGAATTCTAAAACACAGAAAATAAACAATGTGAGAGCATAACACATAAAACACATATACACAAAGATTTTCCCTTGGATCCCAAAACCGGGACTGCCAGCTTGATTTTTCATTATTATTCCTTTCAATTTTATAATACATATTTATACATGTCAAAGCATCCAATACCATGGACCGAAAACCATCGTGTCCAAAAACATGTGCGAGAATCATGCACAAAACCATAGGTGGATTCGCCCATCCTAACATAGGGTCCAAAACCAAAATTTTCCGGTGCTGCCCTGGACCCCATAAAGTAGGGTTACGGGTATGCCTCAAACCCCTTGTGACCCCACCTCCGCTACACAATTGGCGCAACGAAGGGGGGCTCTGCCCCCCCTCTAACCCCCCGGTTAACTACATGGGCTAGTCATGGAAAGAATATAACACAACCCAACATTGGGTAAGTTGATAGAGAGGGTGCTTAGTCATGCATTGCTTGAGGACAAGAAAGTTTTGGTGGGGAGGAATGTCATGTCCCTAATAATTAATTTTGCTAAGGGAATTATCAATTTTGCAATTTTTGGCAGTTATAAATATTTGGCATATAAACTTAGGAAAAGTGGGTGAAAAAAGAAAATTTATAAAGGTGTTACCCCTAAACATTAGAAAAACCAAGAAATTTGATGGCGAGTGGAGAGTGGGGGCCACTGCAAGAGAATACACACCCTGAGGAATTCGAATCTGGTGAGAGAGGGAATTTAAGGGGTGGAGCCCACAAAGAGCATGAGGGATGGCTAGCCATAAATTGGAGGTGATGCTCTCATTTTAGGGGCTTTTTGACATTTGATTGTCCATTGTTACTTGAGTTGTTCAGCTGAGTTACAAGTTTTACTTACCATAAGAGCTTCCCAAGGAGTGAAGTTCAACCTTCTCTTTGGTGGACCTTGAGTGCCACCCTAGGAAGGATTTCTATCTTATTTGGAGGCTAGGAGAGAGACATCACATAGCACTACGCCATTCTGGTTTAATTGGGACATAGAGGGAGAGGCCACACAATCATTGGGAGGATTGGTGCCAGAAGTTGGGGTATCTATTGCTACAACAGTGATCTTGATCATATTCCAGCCAAATGAGGGATATTTTTGGAGGTAAAAGGGATTTCCTCACTATTTTACGTATTTTTGAAGCTTTCTACTGCATCATCTCTCACAAAACTACGTAGTTCTCTTGGGTGATTGTTGTGTGGAGTGTCGATTGGAGGATTTAAGGGCTGATTTGTTATGATTTCATTTGGAGGGAGATTGTGGGGAGATTTCTAGCATTTTGGAGCAACAATTCATCATTTTTTGTTACAGGTGAGGTGTTTTGGTATTTGAGGAGGGCCAAGCTATTTGGGGTCAAATTTGGAGTGTCAAAACCAGAGAAAACTCTATCTGGGTTTTTTTGGGTTTTTGACAAGGATCACATTCCTAAATTTACAGAATTTATTGGGAAATTTTGTGGGGCAAAATGAGGGTGTCAAGTTAGCGAGCAATGTAGAAAAAATGCGCCAGCTGAAATTTCTAGAGGGACAAACTATTGCAACAGTTGGGCATTGGGATATTGGTCACTTGGGGCTTGTAGCTTGCCTTGAGCAAGCCCAGATGCACTCCATCCAATTTTATTGTACTCCAATAGTTTATTTATAATAAAATTGGCCATTTTGGGTGTTCTAGAGCATTTTTGGGCGTTTGCTAAAATTCATTGTGTTGTTATTTCTGTGCATGTCAATATTGACTATATAATAAAATTGGCCATTTTGGGTGTTCTAGAGCATTTTTGGGTGTTTGCTAAAATTCATTGTGTTGTTATTTCTGTGCATGTCTTTGATTATCTCTGTAAAATTTCTATTTGGAATATTACATTCTAAATGGATGATCAAAGAGTTCCATTACAATATTTGCAGAATTATAAAACATATCTAAGAAATAAATATATTTTGTATTAATAAGGAAAATGAGAGACTTACAACCAATGTCTTGATGGTTATAACTTCCTCCCAATAGCCCTCAATTACAACCCTGCATTCAAAAGCCTTCAATAAACCCTTTAGTAGAGTGAAAGTATAGATCATTTTTTTTTCAAATATATTATTTCAATGTACTAAAATATTGCAACATTGAAATAATGTAAGAATTATTACTTCAACATATTTCAATAATTTTTTAATAACTTTTGTAAGGCCACTATAAAGAATAAATTTTATGTGGAAAATTTTCCTTGACCCATCCAAACAGCTTGGTAATTTTGAGATATTTATTTTGAAAAAAATAATTTAGAAAAAAAAAGTTTACAATAAAATAATAGTTATTTGATGACCTAAAAACAAAAAATATCTTTGTGACTAAATTTAGTCAATTTATTTTGAGTATTTTTCATTCTTGTGAAAGTTAGTCAATAATTTTTACTTTGATGCAAATGGTTAATATAATAACCTAAATCAATTTCAATCAATATTATTGTGAATATTATTCACTTAAACTTAGTATTTTAACTTAGATGCAAATGGGTACTATAGTGCTTTAGACCAAGTAGACCTTCCATTCAATTTTAATGGAAATATTAATTGGAAAAAAAATAGTTAACAATAAATTATTTTATGGTTTGAAATTTTTATTAATGTTATGTGGGAAAGAAATATCTTTTGTATTAATGAGGAAAATGAGAGACTTACAACCAATGCCTTGATGGTTATAACTTTCTCCCCATAGCTCTCAATTACAACCTTGCATTCGAAAGTCTTCAATAAATCCTTTAGCAAACTGAAAGTATAGTTCAATTTTTTTTCATATACATTATTGCAATGTACTAAAATATTGCAGCATTGAAAATGTAAAAATTATTACTTCAACTTACTTGAATAATTTTTTAATAACTTTTATAAGGCCACTATAAAGAATAAATTTTATGTGGAAATTTTTCCTTTATCCATCTGAACAACTTGGTAATTTTGAGATATTTATTTTGAAAAAATTAATTTAGAAAAAATAGTTCACAATAAAATAATAGTTACTTGATGACTTAAAAACAAAAAATATCTTTATAGTAAATTTAGTCCATATTATAGTGAGTATTTTTCATTCTTGTGAAAGTTAGTCAATATTTTTTACTTTGATGCAAATGGTTAATACAATAACCTAAATCAAATTCAGCCAATATTATTGTGAATATTATTGACTTAAACTTAGTCTTTTAATTTAGATGCAAATGGATAATATAGTGCTTTAGACCAAACAAACTTTCTATTCAATTTTAATAGAAATATTAATTTGAAAAAGATTAGTTAACAATAAATTATTTTATGGTTTAAAAATTCTATTAATATTATGTGGAAAAGAGATATATTTTGTATTAATAAGAAAAAAGAGAGACTTACAACCAATGCCTTGATGGTTATAACTTCCTCCCAATAGCCCTCAATTACAACCTTGCATTCAAAAGCCTTCAATAAAGCAGAGTGAAAATATAGTTCAATTTTTTTCAAATATATTATTGCAATGTACTAAAATATTGCAACATTGAAAATATGTAAGAATTATTACTTCAACTTATTTGAATAATTTTTTAATAACTTTTGTAAGGACATTGTAAACAAATAAATTTTATGTGGAAATTTTTCCATGACCCATCCAAATTGTTGGGTAATTTTAAGATATTTATTTTGAAAAAAATAATTTAGAAAAAATAGTTCACACTAAATTAGTAGTTATTTGATGACTTAAAAACAAAAAATATCTTTGTGAGTAAATTTATTTGATATTATTGTGAGTATTTTTCGATCTTGTGAAAATTAGTCCATATTTTTGACTTTAATGTAAATGATTAATAAAATAGCCCAGATCAAATTCAACCAATATTTGTAAAGAAACATCATAATTACAAATATCCAAATCCTCAAATATTCCAAATCCCATGTCCGGATTCTCAACTCTCATATCCAGCGTCTCAGATTCCGATTCATCTGCCTTTTATTAATATCAAATTTTATTATCAACAAAAATGGAGAGTTATTACAATCTGCCTTCACAACATAAAAGGCTTCACTTGTTGTTACTGGCTACCACCAAAGGGTTTCTTCACAGCGTCCATGACACTCTGTGTAGCACCCTTAGCATTATCCCCCGCCTGTATTAACATCATCCAAACTCAATTATTTTCAATACATTCAAAATGAAATGGAACTTTCCAATTTAATGGTTAATCTTTTCAATGAGCTCTTATAAAATCCAAGAATATAGCCTGATAGCCTAAGCATCAGCTTAATTGATGTTAAAACATTTTGTTAATGCGGAGGTGACAGATCTATATTTTTGAAGTTAGGTTCATGAGATCTACATTCTTGGAGTTAGGGAAATAAGTCGGTAGAAAGTGATTATGAAATAATTCTAGCCAAATAATTCTGTGAACTGTCACCTAATATAGTGTATAAACCACATTGGAAAAAAATAAAACCAAACCTACAATATTTTAAAATAAAATTATGAACCACCTGTTGGAAGAAAGAGCCAGTTTGTTCTTTGCCTTCTTGGGCTTTTCCCATGATGGACTGACCCATTCCCTTGGTCGCTTCAGTCCCTTGAGAAGCCTTCTCTTGAGTCATATCCCTCATCTGACCACCCTTCTGTTGAGTAGCAGTGGCTGCATCAGAAGTCTTCTGTTGAGCAGTCCCCATTACATCCTTTGCAAAACAAAATATAGAATTCCAGCAATAACATCAATAATAGTAACACAAAGTTTAAAAAAATGCAGAGACTAAAGAGAATGAATGAGAGAGTAGAAATAATATATAAATCGTTACTTGAGTTGTTTGTTGAGCTTCTCCAGCCTTCTCCTGCCCATATTGCTTGTATTGTTCAGCCATTGCTGAGAATAAGAGTATAGAGATTGATCGATCTCTGCTTCAACGGTAATGCAGTGCTCTGATTGGTAGTTCTACAATCGTGGGAACCAATGAGGGGAGGGTCGCTTATAAATACGAGGCAGGGTAGCACCTGAGATTGACACATCTCTCCTTGAGTGAGACGGCTCTGGACAGATGTCCCCGAAACCTTGAAAGCGTGTCAACCATGCACAGACATAGATGCGGAGCCTAGCGAATAATATGAAGCGTTTTTCAACGTTCCGAAGAAGGAAACACCAATTTGTTACACTGTTGGTAGTTTTAAAAAGTTGGGAAAGCATAAATCTAATAAATTTAATAATTTTAATTCGTAATTAAATATTTATTAATTAAATTTAAATAATTAATTAAATTTAATCATTTAAAAAGAGTTGCTATAATGCGATTTGGAGATTCCGGTGACGAATCGCCAGGAGGAATTGAGGTTAAATCTTGATTTGTGCATTTAAATGGTTTTTTAACTGATATTTGGATCAGCCCGAAAAAACCCATGGCGCTTTGATTGTGCAGAAATACTATCAAACTTGCGGTTTCAATAAATTGCTGCCGGATTTTGCGGTAAAACCCACCGGAAAAGCTTCCAAAACAGTGCATAGACAAATGCTTTTAAATATAATTTTTTTAATAAAATTAAAATTAATATTAATTTTATTTGAACAAATTTTTAAGTATTGAATTTTATTGTAAATTATTACACATTAAAATATTTAATTCTTTAGCAAGTTTTATATATATATATAGAATGATATATAAAACTTGCAAAGATCTATCATGCCTATTAGATTTATCAATGGAAAACATTTTTGATTTGAAGCTTTTTTTCACAATAATTTTTTTGCATCTTCAAAATTTTACCTTTTCATGATAAATGGAAGAAATTACCCTTCCTCATTTGATCAGCAAACCAATAAAATGTTTTAATCATATATATATATATATTATTTTTATTTTATTTTTTTCGATTGTGTTATATGATATCCACATGATTAGCATTAAAATATTTTACTCAACATGAGTATAAATATTTTATTTATGACCAACATTATCCACATTAAAATGATTTATTGTTACTAATATATTTTTAAATATGTCTAAGGAACTTAGCTCGAGTGGTATGGTACAAGTTTCATGTCCTCAATTGAGTGGATTTAAGTCTCTGATAAACTGACTCTTGTGGCATTTATGAAATAGTTGTTCTAGCTAGTGAACACATAATATCCCTCTCCCCTACTCTCTCCATATATAAATACACACATAACATTGAAATATTTTATTTATAATCCACATTGATTTCTTTTTGTTAATAATATTTTTTTAATACCACATATAAATTCCATATTAAGAATTGAATAAATTGCACATCTCCTCATACTCAAAAAGGAAAATATTAGTTCCAGATCGAGGTGGAAAACAAGGACAATCAAGATTGCATAAGCATGCTAAATCCCCCTCTTGGAATTATGAATATGGCAAGTTAACATTCTGGTTACATCCTATACTGTAGAGCTTCATTGTTGTGGTTCTTATGATGTGATTTAGTCCCTACCCCGCAGTGGGTAGGATTTCTTAGGTGTTTCGGCGTTGATAAACTTATGCATGGAAATTTAGCTACTTTCTTGGAGACCTTCCTTTTGTTTATCTTGGCTTTGCATCATCTAGATCTTTTACTTCAAGGATGCACACAAAATTGCATTTAAAAGAGCATGTAAACAACTGAAACATACACATAAAAAAAGCGGAAATCAAAAGCAACCATGAGATCAAAGGCACACAAACAAGTTGATAACGGAGTTCACCTAGTGTGGGCTATGTCTCTGGGACCCTGCTCAATGTGGGGAGGCCTCTTTCAGTAGCGAAATCAAAATACATGCAATTACAAAATGACACCTTATACCTCCACTTCCAGGGATGGCCTGAAAATGTACGTCTCTGTTGAAGAAACGTACTACATCGTTGGATTCCTAGTGAAAATTCATGAAAAATGACTATAAATTCGGCCCTGTTATGTGTTGGTGGCCTCTAAGGCTCTAGGGAATCTTTTAGATTTCCTGCAAGATTCCCTATGGGAATATTCCCCAAGATTCCAAAGGAATTTGTCCTCAAAATCACGCTAAGGTGGGGTGCCAATCTGGCACTCGTTCTTGCTTGTCTCTGCAACTCGGACTCCACTCCCACGCATCCTCTCCTTTAGTGCTTGGTCGAATATCGTATAAATATTTACAGGTGGGAAGAGCTATCAAAGGCCACCACCCATGGCCTAATGGTAATGCTTCGGATTAGGGTTTGGATGACCTGGGGTCGAACCTCGCTTATGCATGTTACAATAATTCAACGATTTATTTTTTGGTCGGAGTTTAATATTGGGCTAGTGCCGACTGATCTGGATTTAAACGGGAACACAAAAAATTACAGAGATAACCATAAACACAGAGATGTAGCGGAAATAATACTTCATTTCATTAATGTAAAACAATGAAATATGCTTACAAACAGAATTGGAAATAAACTAGCTAGGGTAATGGTAGCTTATCTCTAAGAAGAGATGTGGCGGTTACATGCCTCTGAACTACCTTACAATGAGGCTCAAGGGCCTTTTTATTATTGAACAACAAGAGAAAACCCTAAAAAACCAAAACCCTAACCTGAGAAGATGTAACACCAAGCGTTTATGGGCCCAGTTGGGGTTAGTTGGACAGCCCACTTCCTGGGGTCGTGGCTTGGTCATATTATCTCTGTTTGATGTGTATGATAACCCATTGGAAAGATCTCTCCGAGAACTACGATGAAAAAAACACTTTCAAAATAAAATCGTTGGCGGTAGATTTCCAAAAAAACGTCGTTTAGGGCCTTAAAATGGCTCCTGAAGTTTAGGGCCCGAAAAACTGCTAAAAATAGTAAACTGTGCTACAATTAAGGAAACTGAAAAACTAAAAGAAGAAATGGTGGGGGTCCAAGTGGAATTGGTGGGTGGCCACCAATATCCACCTGGATAATTCCTCCCCCCTTAGGAAGCAATGGTCCCCATTGCATTGAGTTCTTCCATGAGATGAGGCAACTTCTGCTGAACATGGTCCCTCGTGAGCCACTTGCCCTAGTGAAGGAGTTGGCCTACTTTGAAAACTCGATACAATTGGATATTTTGCTGGCAAGTGTGCTTGATTTGTGTGTCCATGATGCAATCAGTTGCAGCTTGTTCCATGCAATTTGGATTTAACTCTGTGAGTGTGAGCTATTCTTCAATGTCGGATGTGTCTAGTAATGGTGGAAAGTATGGCCAAAGGCGGTCCACATTGAACACTGGGTGCAGGCCAAGGAATGGGGGAATGCTGAGATCAAATGCATTGTCTCCACGACCTTGTTAATGGTGTAAGGACCATATCAGAGTGGTCTGAGTTTCTGATAGACTCCAGTAAGGCATTCCTTTTGCAAATGCAACTAGACTTTGTCGCCCACCTGAAACTTGTGTGGCATCTGATGTTGATCATGTCACTGATTGTACTTGGCATTTGATTTCTCCAGAATGTCATGGACCTACTAGCGAATATGTTGGATGTGCTCAATGAAGCTACTTGCCTTATCTGTTTCGGGCTGGACATGAGTCGAATCTGCATGAGTAGCTGCAAATGGCATGGCCACATTAATGGGACATAGTGGCTAGAATCCCAAGCCCTCTTGAAAAGGGCTATGGTCAGTCAAGTTGTGGAGATCCCGGTTGTATATGTGTTGAACATAGGGGAGGCTCTCGTCCCATGTGCGTGGATGCTTTGAGTTGTACATGGACAAACTGTGTACAATCATCCTGTTGACAACCTTTGTCTGGACATTAGTTTGAGGATGAAAGGTTGTGGACTTAGTGAGTTTGGTGTCCAGCATCGACCGAAGACAGCACCAAAATGTACTAAGGAACCTATTGTCTCGATCTGAGATGATAAACTATGGGATCCCAAAGTGTACCCACACTCTTTCAAAGAAGAGTTTAGTAGTGGCTTCTGTTATGATATTCTTCTTACAGGCCGCCATAATGGCCATCTTCGAGAACTTGTCGATGACCACAAAAACATAGTCGTTTCCATGCTTATTGGATGGAAGGCCTGACATGTAATCCATGGAGATGGATTCCCAGGGTCGACTAGGGGTAGGTAGCAGGGTATAGAGGCCTTGCTTCTTCATGGTTGGTCTGGCAATGGCATAGGTAGTTCATGATCTGATGTACTTCCCGACATCTTGTCGAAGATTTGGCCAATAGAAATAATTTTGCAACACTTACATCATTTTTTCGACCTTGAAATGCCCAGCAGCCTGAATGTAGTGTGCTTCCCAAATCATCTTTGCATGTTCACTTGAAGGAACACAAAGGTGACCCAGGTGGCATAACAGGGTATCCTAGAGGTGAAAATCTGGAACATGCTGACCCTCTAAGATTGTCTAGTATGTATGGCCGAATTTTGGGTTGCTTTTGTAGAGAAGTGGCCAATCAGAAGTCTCCTGCCCACAAGAGTTGAGCACGGTGGTTAACGCCATGATCGGTGGTCAACTAAGACAATCTGCAAAATTATTGGTGCTGCCCTTCTTATACTTGATATTCAAATGGAACTGTTGCAGGTATGTCGACCACTTCTGATGGCAATCATTCTGCAATTTCCCTTGAGTCTGTATGAACTGCAGGGGTCGGTGGTTTGTGTGGATGACCATTTCCTTCCCCAAAATGTAATGCTTCCATTGTCGGTAGGCCTGCACAATGGAATACATCTCTTTGTCATTAGTGGGATAAAGCTAGATTGTGTTTGAATGTGTCTCACTGTGATATGCCACTGGATGCTCGTGTTGAGTAAGGACTACCCCAATAGCATAGTCAGAGGCATCTGTCTCGACCTAAAATGGTTGTTGCAAGTCTGGGAATGTGAGCACTGGTGCTAAGCAGAGACAAACTTTCAACTCTTTGAATGCCTTATGTTGAGATTCAAACCAAAAGAATTTTGCTTTGGCTCCTCCCTTGGTGACTTGACTCAAGGGCCAAGTGATATGAGAAAATCCAAACACGAACCTGCGGTAGAAGTTGGCAAGACTTAGAAAGTTACGAAGCTCTATCAGAGTGGTTGGAGATGGCCAATCCCAAATGACTTGGATCTTGGCTGGATCCACATGCACTCCCTGTTCATCAATAATGTATCCCAGATACTGAACCTGGGTCATGCCAAAAGTGAATTTCTCCAAATTGGCACGTAACTTGTGTTGCCACAACGTTTGGAGAACCTGTCAGATGTGGGTGGAGGTGCTCTTCCCAACTCTGGCTGAAGATCAGGATGTCATCCAAGTATACCACTACAAATGAGTTGGTGAATGGCTGCAAGATGACATCCATTAGCCTCCTGAAGGTTGCAGGAGTATTCGTCAATCTGAAAGGCATAACCAACCATTCGAAAATTCCCTCCTTGGCTTTGAAGGTAGTCTTCCACACATCGGAGGGTTCGATTGGTACCTGGTGATATCCTGACTTCAAATCGATCTTGCTGAAATATTTTGTGCCCTTTAGTTGGTCTAGGAGGTCATCAATCCGTGGGATCAGGTACCTATTATTTCCCTTGTCGGGTTCTGACTCAAAGTTAGAACATGCATTTGATTCTGAAACCTTTAGCTTGGCCACCAGTGACTACTTGGCTCGACAATCACTTGTGTTGTGAGTGGAGCTCTTATGGAACTCACACCACTTTCCCGTGTCCTTTTTTGGCTTCGTGGCACTGTTCTTTTCTTGTAGCTTTGGCGAGTTGTCTTGGGCCACCCCGCCTTAGTTTTTTCCTTTGTTCTGTGGTTTGGCGGCGCCTTTCCCTTGCTTCAGATTCACAGATCCAAAGTCTCGCTTCTTTTGTTTAAACTTTTGCTCGACCTTGATGGCATATTGTTAGGTCATGCCGAGCGAGGAGATGTTCAAAAATTCTATTTCTCCTTGGATGTGCTTGTGTAGGTAGCTGGGGTATTTGAGTATCAAATGATGCTCTGAATCCTTGATACCCAACTTTGTGAAAAGGGTATGGAAAATATTGGTAAACTTTGGCATGTCTTGTTCCCTTCCCTATTGCAGCGTGGTTCACTTTATGTATTGATCCTCATAGCTTACGACATGGTAGTACTGCTCCTTGATGGCATCCCGGAATGAATTCCAAGTGGGTACAGCTGAAAATAGTGAGCCTGTACTTTCATCCTTCTACTCGCAGTAGGTTTCCCACCAGTCCTTGACGTGGGGGGTTTCTTTGAGAAGAGAGAAAATAATCTTTTCCTGACTAGAAAAATCATGAACAAAAAAATAACCCTCTAGCAGATTTAACCATTTATCGATGGCATATGTGTTTATCTGACCCTCGAATATGGGGATTTCAAAATTAACTTGTACCTTAAACGGTGTGGCGTTTCCAGAGTAGCCATTGGAAGCCGATGCGTCGCCCTTGGGTAGTCGCTGAAGGATCTGGGAAAAGTTGTCCATCATCGCGTTCCTTTGTCGCTCGAGGGCTTCTTCAAGCGATATTTCAATAGGATCTCCTGCCCCCTCATCTTTCTTTTCATCTGCCATGGGAGGTCGTCGGGATTTGCGAGGATGGTCTTGCAAAGGTTCAACCAGTTCAAGCCCTAACTCCTTATATCCCGACCTTGTTGGGGACATGCAAAGAAAAACAGAGAATAAAAGCAGACCACTCTGATACCACTGATCTAAATTTAAAGAGGAACGCAGAAAATTACAGAGATAACCATAAACACAAAGATGCAACAAAAATAATACTTCATTTCATTAATGTAAAATACTGAAATATGATTACAAACAGAAATGGAAATAAACCATCTAGGGCAATGGTAGCTTATCTCTAAGAAGAGATGTGGCAGCTACATGCCTCTGAACTGCCTTACAATGAGGCTCTAGGGCCTTTCTATTATTGAACAATAAGAGGCAACCCTAAACAACCAAAACCCTAACCCGAGGAGATGTAACACCAAGAGTTTATGGGCCTCGTTGGAGTTAGTTGGACAACCAACTTCTCTAGGTTGTGACTTGGTCATATTATCTTCGTTTGAGGCGCATGATAACCCATTGGAAAGATCTCTCCGAGGACTACGACAGAAAAGGAGATTTTAGACAAAAAATTGCTAGCGGTAGATTTCCAAAAAAACGTAGTTTAGGGCCTCAAAACGACTCCGGAAGTTTATGACCCAAAAAACTGCTAAAAATAGTAAATTGTGCTGCAATTAAGGAAACTGAAAAACTGAAAGAAGAAATGGTGGGGGTCCAAGTGGAATTGGTGGGTGGCCACCAATATCCACTTGGATCACCGACGAACCCGTCAGGCGGGTTCAACTTTGGTCCTCGACAGTTGCAATAATATATATTTTAGATAATGTTATTGGATGGTTCGAATGACCAATAGGCGGGGTTTGACTGCCCACCTGCCGGTGACCAAATTTTTTTAAATTTTATTATAAAATAATTTAAACCAACCCAGTTTCCCACTATTTTTAAGGGTCACTAGAAATTTTAAATATGCGACAATTTCATCACTATCAGTGGTCGGAAAGGTGAAATTTGTCACCTCCTTAGCAAAAACTAGCAAGGATGACTAGGTGCCATGTGTCATGCTTTGATTGGTTCGTACGACTGACTAGGCTATTGACCGACCTGATGATGTCACCTGCCATATGTCATCACCTAATTGGCTCTCCTCCATCTGTATGACCATGTCACCCTACTGAAGTCATCGTCTATATGATTGACATCAACATCTGTATTACTGGAGTCAACATGCCAAGTGTCACCTATGGGTCCTACCTACAAAAAAAATAGTTGTTTCCAAAAACTTCAGCAGGCCATAAATTCTTCATACAATGTCAGATTGAGGTTTTTTTCATCCCCTTGGATTCAGAACGACGAGCTCTTCGATTTGAGACTAGTTTTGCTACATTTCAAGGACTTTGAAAATTTGTCCTTTTAGGATCCTCCTAGATCATTCCTCCCCACTAATGTTATTTTGGGTAGCCAAAAGCTTTAAAAATCAATTAGAAAGTGAAGTAATTTCTCCCTCACTTTCTCATTTTCAATCCATCGGGCCTTACTTGGATGCATTCCCTTGAAATCAATATGAAGGTACTCCATGCCTCCCCGTTGTGAAGTCCTTGTTCTTCTATCAAGAATGATATCTTCAGGTAGCTTATCGAAGTATTCAGGTGAAAAATCGTCCATTGTAGGAATCTGTCCAACCTCTCTCATGTCAATGATCAAAGGAGGCTCAAGCTTCAAGTTTTCAACGTTCACCACTGAGTACATCTGAATGTATGTTGGCGAATCAAGATGAAAAGTATTGTCTCCAATCTTCTCTAATATGGTGAAAGGACCGTATGGGATTGGTCTCAACTTCTTTCCTTTCCCTTTCATTCTATCTTTGACGATGTGGAGCGACACCCTATCTCCAACCTAAAATTGGTGATCAACTCAGTGCTTGTCATGTCGAGCCTTGTATTGAGCTTGACTTCTCTCCAATTACTCCTGCACTGTGTGGTGAATCATCTGAATTTACTAAATGAACTTATGTGCATTGTCCCTATCATTTGGCTCACTTGAATCTGCATCTCTCCCAAAGACCATGTCTAAGGGATCCTTTGGCAAATATCCAAAGCATGTCTCGAATGGTGAGCTTTGAGTTGATGGATAAAAAACCCTATTGTATGCACGTTGTACAACTTGGGATGCTTTCCACAATAGCCCCTGAGTAAATGTATCACTGTGCAGTTGAAAACCTCTATTTTCCCGTCAATATGTGGATGAAATGTTGTACTCCTCTTCAAATTGGTGTCCACAATTCTCCACAAACTCATCTAGAACTCTCTAAGGAAATGAGAGTCCCAATCAGACACAATGGATGTAGGCAACCCAATGTGGACCCATACAAATTGGAAGAAGAGATGAGCAGTCTGT
Source organism: Pinus taeda (assembly GCA_000404065.3). Lineage (NCBI taxonomy): Eukaryota > Viridiplantae > Streptophyta > Pinopsida > Pinales > Pinaceae > Pinus > Pinus taeda. Next base: position 19,367 of record APFE031279323.1, on the reverse strand, counting down.
TATGCGGTGATCTGCTTTTTATAAGGTATTAAGACACAAATTTTACTAAATCGATCCACAAATACATACAAATAGTCATGACCTCTCCTAGATAAAGGAAACCCCCCAAAAAATTACGTTGACCCACTTTCCCATGGATTCCTCAGAACAAGGAGTGGTGTGTAGAACCCAAATTTTCAATTAGTGGGCTTGCAAGCTGAACACAACACACCTCCCTTTACATATCTTGTTGCAATGTTTTTCATGTGAGGCCAATATTAAAACCTCTGCAAATGACACAAAGTTTTCACTACACCAAAATGACCCGACACAAGAAAGGCATGTGCCTCTCTGATTACATGTATTCTTTCATTGGCGGGGATACAAATTTTTCCAATGTGGTACAACAATTTTCCTTGCAAATGGTAATAATCCACCTATGATCCATGAGTCAGCTTTACTACATGTCCTTAAAATCTTCATCATCAACATATTGTTCAACATAAATTTCAAAAGATAAAGAAGTATTTTGCAAAACGATAGATGCAGAAATAGGAGGGCGAGGGAATATATCTTCCACTTTGTTGTTAGTTCCCTTATTGTATTTTATTACCACATGAAACTGTTGAAGGAACCCCATCCATTTGAAATTATGTGCTTGTTGAAGCTTGGTTTGCAACTGGACATACTGCAAGGGCCAATGATCTGTCTGAATGATGGTCTCCTTGCCAATCAAATAGTGCTTCCACTTCTTCATGCTTTGGACCAAGGCATGCAACAAATTGTCATAGGTAGGATAGTTCCCAATAGCTTGGGAGAATGTCTCTTAGTGGTAACATACAAGTTTCCTCTGCTGCATCAACACGACTCCCATGGTGTACCCAATGGCATCTGTTTCAATCTCAAAAGGCTGCTAGAGATTAGGTAGGGCCAAAACTGGTGTGATATTAATCTTCTCTTTCAGTGTATCAAAGGCTTTCTGCTACTTTCCTCCCCACTAAAAGGTTTGCTTCACACTCATCATTGCATGTAAGGGGGATGAAATGACAAAGATGTTGGCAATGAATCTTCTCAAGTATCGTACTTGTTAGCTCCGCTATAGTCTTCAATATTGGAGGGATCAAAAACAGGTCTAGCAGTGCTGGTTATGCTTAAAAGGGATCCACATTAGTTTTCCTCTCCTATTCTTTCATTCTCCATATACTTTCATAACCCCCCGTCATCTCTATTTTCTTCCAGAACTCGGCATAAACCCTTTTTCCTTATCTCCTGGGCGCCGATTTTAAACATATAGCCGCATTCACATAACCGTGTGCTAATTACAAGCCCTTTCTGTCACATCAGTCACACAGAACATGTGCGCCAATCTTCTACGTCCGATCGTCTCTGACATGATCAGACGGAATTCGCTCACTCTACTCCCACAACTTGCATGTGCATTAAACTGCGAGGAAAGCGGTTTGCCTCCCGTCATATCCACCACGTGTCGGTTGTTTAATCACATCGCGCGCCCGTTGTAAGTATACCACCTCCTCTGAAAAGCAGTGCGGGAATACCGCTTACCACCCTTTTCGTCCGTCCTCATGTGTTATCTCCCGCGCTAGTCTCCCGCTCGATGGCCGTTGGATTTGCCCGACCGCAATCCGACGGCCCATGTTTGTCCATTCATGATTTTTCCCCAATACCTCCTGTACGTCGATCTCCACCGTCCATCTGCCAAATCTGACGGCTCACGATCATTTTACCTCCGTTTCGCCCTATGCTCTGTGCCAAGAGATCCCTGCCGACCATCTCTGCGATCCAACGGTTGATGTTCGTCCTCCACCCACTCATACACTTGCCATGAAGTCTTCGCCACCTTTGACAGAGTTGTGCTTACAGGGTACAATGGTAGCCATCTACGAGTACCCGGTGTAGTTATTCTTCAACACATGCATTCAAAAACACTATGGCCAAAGAACAAAAGGACATTCCTCGAGCAGTCCACAGCATTAATCAGTTATGGATCATTCTTTCGAAGGACAACCGAACGCCAGAGAATGTCAAATTCACTTATTGAAAGCAACAGATTGTATCAGAGACCCATATTAGATAGTTAATGTGGTTGGTGGTCCATTATGACCCCTCCATGCATAGGATAGCAGATATTTTTGTAATCAACCTCTATATATATATCCAGAACTCAGAATGTAATAGGGTTGATGGTTTCAGTTTTGATGTAAGGTTCAACTTCTGGAGACTATAACTATTGTGATACTTGCAGCGTCTCGTCTTCATTTTCAGCTAATACAAGCTTCTTTTGTTGTTAATTTCTCACTTTCCACTTCTTCTTTGCTCTAGGCTGTGCCTGTTATGCATTTATTCATGTGCTCTTGATATTTAGCATTAGAGGGGCTGTCATCGCACCTCTGTGTTAGAATCTTGTATGTATTATTGAATGTGTTATCCAGGTTTCTTTTTACTTAATGCTAGAGAACTGTCATCCTATTTGTGTACTAAGAAATAGATTTGCAGACCCCTTTACTGGTTGCAGCCAGCCATCACAGGGTCCTGTGCATCTGCTGGTGTGGTCAGTATTCTCCATCTTCACCTACTCCTTAAACTGTGAGTAGTTGGTGGTCTAAAGCCTTGTAGTCTGGGGGTGTTCACCCATGTCTGGGGTCAAGCATAGTAGAAGTGGTTATCTGGCTTGAATATGCATCATTCCTTCCATTCATCCATTCCCAACGTTTTGTTGAGTTTGTAATGTTCTCAAGCATCTCCGAGATTCAACCTAGGAGATTTTCTTAGGGTGATAACATTTATTGGCGCTGTTTCCGGGGATCAAAGATTGAAGCTCAGCTTCCCTAGGAAACGACACAGTTCCAGATTTTGATGATAGACAAAGCCTAGGCACATTACTGGTTGTAATCATCTATCTGGAAACTCCATTGGAGGAAGACCACCCTTTGGTGACTCCACATTGCAGTTCTGGCTCAGTTTGTGAGACATACTCGAAGGAATCCTCAGAAATCACCAGCTGAACCAGTGCCTAACCCTGAGAAGATTATCAAAGCGAAGAAAACATCACAGAAAGGAGCATCAGGATCAGGTAAGCCTAAGAAATCCTATGTATCTTTGCAAGAGGAGGCTATAGTAGAGGATCTATCATTTGAAGATTTAGAGCCTAGTGTTGCTAGTGAGAAACTTCCTACAGAGATTGATACAACTCCTTGTTCATTTAGTTCCCCTTTGAATCTCAGTCCAAAGAATACTTCCCCTACAGTCCATCACATTTCCTTGTCTCTGTCATCCATTTCATTGTTCCCCACTATTCAATCTGCCAGTAGCCTTCCACATACCCCAATCATGGTAGGCCAGCAAGCTCCCACGAGGATGGAAAGAATTGTAGCTGCTAGGCATGCACCCTTAGTCTTGCATATTCCTTTAAATGCTATGCCTGTAGGAGAATACCATAAATATATGCCTAAGTTCACTGGTACAGATGGGGTAACTGTTGTAGAACACCTTGAGGCTTTTTATAGTTATGCTGATAATTTAGACATTAGTGAAAATGATGTGTGGATGAGAGTTTTTGTTCAGAGCCTTGATGGAGAGGCTAGAAAATGGTTCAGAGAATTGACCCCTAGATCTATTGCTGATATTGAAGCCTTAGATGATGCATTTTTAAAGCACTGGGGAGATAAAAAGGACTTGCTGTATTACCATACTAAGTTTGGTAACTTGAAGAGAGAAAATGGGAATCTTTGTCTGATTTTAATAAAAGATTCAATAGGATGTATAGTAAAATACTAGTTGAAGTAAAGCCAACTCCCACCTTGGCCAAACTCACTTATGCCAATTCTTTTGACTATGAATTCTGCTTACCGTTGAGAGAAAGAAGATGTGCCACTCTAGCTGATATGTAAGATGCAGCCCTAGAGGTAGAACATAATATTATGGCTGCAGAAAAGCTTAAAAGTCATGTCGACAAAAGGAGGCAGAGAGGTGAGGCTTCTTCTTCCTCTGTTTCATCTTCAGAGCCTAAATTAGATAAAATGACTAGAATGATAGAGTCATTAGCTGCTTAGATATCTAAGCTGAAGGTTGAGCAGAACCCTGGAAAGACAAGGTAGCAGAACACGTTTGCTCCAAGAAATCCAAATCCCTACAGAAGAGAAAATGAGCAGTTACAAATAATTCAGAGGGGTAAAGATCCAAATGAAGAACACAAAGTTAAATCTCCTTTTCAAAATGTATTCATGGAGGAGGAACAAGTTGAAGATGAGGATGAAATTCATTGCATGGAAGATAAAGGCAATGTTGTCCTCTTGACACTGGCTAAATACAAAGAAGCATTAATACAGAACCAAACTAGTCAAAGGTGGGACAGAGAGGCTATTCTGCAGGCTAGTGAATAGCAAAGATATAATCTAAGGTCAAATGCAAATAATTTCAAAGAGAATCCTACCCAAAGAGCTGTTGTTCAAACAGAGTCACAAAATATAAGACAGAAGAGATCAGCAGCTGATCCAGTCATCCTCAAAGCTCTAGTTCAAGAGGTAAGAGGTCCCAACAAGTCACCTTCCCCTTTCAGCTTTGAAGTAGAAGTTCAGAAATTGAAAATATATGTTCCTCTGTTAGAACTTATGAAGAGTGAAGTATTTAAAAAGCCTATCCTTGAAGCTCTTGAACTGAAAGTCACTCAAACCTCCACTGACTCTGTCAATTTGCAAGATGATGAACCTGCAGTTGTGTTAAGCCCCATGGTTGAACTTGCTGATAATAACTCTCCATATTTTTATGTATCCGTGACCATTCATGATAAAATCCTCCACAATTGCCTGCTAGACACATGGGCTAGCCACAATCTGATGCCAAAGGCTATCACGGAAGAGTTGGGCCTTGATATCACTAGACTGTACCATGATTTATTTTCTTTTAATTCAAGGAAAGTGAGATTCCTAGGACTGATCAAAGACCTAGCCTTTACCCTAACTCAGCTGCCCATGAAGAGCATCGTGATGGACATTGTGGTAGCAGATGTCCCTCCTAAGTTTGGCATTCTGTTGTCTAGAGGATGGATTAAGAGACTAGGTGGGACATTATAGAATGATCTATCTTATGCCACTGTCCCAGTTTTTGGAGGAGAGAGTAGGATATTATACAAAGAAGCATAGTTGGCATACATCATTAGTGATGAAAAGAATCCTTCTAATCATCCTATTTATGTTGTGGACACTGATTTTGGAGCATGTATTCTCCAAATAGAAGAATCTCAGAAGGCCTCAATGCAGCTTAAGAAACCAACAGTTCTGGTCGAGGAAGTCAAGCTTGGGAGATGTTCTTTGATGGAGCATGTGCCAGGGAGATTGCAGGAGCAGGGGTGGTGCTGGTATCTCCAAAACAAGAAAGCACACAACTATCTTTTAAGCTGGCCTTTCAAGTCACCAACAATATAGCAGAGTATGAGGCTCTGATATTGGGTATGAATGCAACAAAAGACAGAAGAATCGGGAACATAAAGGTGTTTGGAGATGTTGATCTGATCATTCAACAGGTAAACAAAACATTTCAGGAAAAGCACCCAAGGCTGAAAGCATACAGAGATGAGGTATGGAGACTCAAAGATTCCTTTGATAATTTCTATATTTCATATGTCCCTAGAGCCAAAAATCAGCTCGTTGATTCCCTTACTGTGTCTGCTAGCATGTTTATCCCTCCCATGCCTCCTAGACTAGTTTATGAAGTCCAAATGAAATACAAACCATCCTTGCCTGATAACGTCTGGCATTGGAAAGTTTTTGAAGATGATGATGAAGTAAATAGGTTTCTGCAAGTCATTGATGAGTTTTCTGAAATGCAAATTGACCAAGAGAATGAAGCCTTGCAAGAAAATCCCAAACCCCAGCTTAGAAATAAAATTGGTAAAGATGCATTGTCCAAATACCCAACAATCATATACCTAAGTGTCTAATTCCTTTAGAAAGACTGTTTGACCATAATGATGTGCCTTACAAGGTTGCCCAAAAAGAAGACTAATCTACAGTCTGTAAGCATGATATAGGGAGTCCAGGTCAGCCTAGATACATAAATCTGTCTACTCATTTGTCTGCTGACCAAAGTGCTAAATATTGCAATTTAATGAAGCAATTTGTTGATGTCCTTGCTTGGTAGTATAATGACCTAAAATCATATGACAAGAAGATCATCCAGCATAACATTCCTTAAGAGAAAGACATCATCCCTTTCAAGCAGAAGTTAAGACCAATAAATCCTATGCTCCTCCCTCTAATTGAAAAAGAAATTAAAAAGTTGTTGGCTGCCAAAATTATAGTTCCTCTCAGATATTCCAAATGGGTAGCCAACCTAGTAGTAGTGAGGAAGAAAAGTGGAGAAATCAGACTTTGTGTTGATTTCATAAACTTAAACAAGTGCTCCAAGAAAGACAACTATCCTCTACCCAAGATGGAGCATTTGCTGCAAAAAGTCTTAGGAGCCAAAGTGATGTCTTTCATAGATGGATTTTTTGGGCTTTAATCAGATTGTTGTACACCCAGATGACCAAGAGAAGACTGCATTCACCACTCCTTGGGGCACTTTTATGTATGCCAAGATGCCTTTTGGATTGATGAATGCTGGAGCCACCTTTCAGAGAGCTATGGATATAGTGTTTGTGGGAGAGAAGGATAAATTTGTCCTAATATACCTTGATGATATAACAGTATACTCCAGCAGCCATCATGACCATTTACAGCATTTGAAGAAAGTGTTTTTGAAGTGCAGAAGGTTCGAGATTTTAGTCAATCCTAAAAAGTCACAATTTACTTTAGAAGAAGGCAAGCTGTTGGGACATATTGTTTCTGCTGAAGGTGTTCAGATTGACCCAGAAAGAGTAAAGGCTATACAGACTTTGTCTGTGCCGAGATCAAAGAAGGACATTCAGTCCTTTCTGGGAAAAATAAACTTTGTGAGGAGGTTTATACCAAATTTTGTAGAGTTGGTAAAGTACATTACCTCCATGTTGATGAAGGGGTCAGAGATCAAATGGAATGAAACAGCAAGAAAATCATTTGATTCCATTAAAAAAGCCATTATGGAGGCTCCTACGTTAATTAGTCCATATTACAGTAGGGAGTTCCATATATTTTCTTTTGCCTCTGAAGACACCCTTGCAACTATCTTATTGCAAGCAGATGAAGAAGGCTCAGAGCATCCAGAGGCATTTTTCAGAAAGACATTAAGGGATGCTGAGCTGAGGTACGATATTATTGAAAAACAAGCATATGCTCTTATCAAATCTTTGAAAGCTTTCAGAATTTATATTCTTCATTCCAAGGTAATTGCATATGTACCCTCTGTTGCAACAAAAGATGTCTTAACACAACCTGATGCTGATGGAAGAAGGGGTAAATGGATTGCAAAATTAATTGAATTTAATATACAACTGAAGCCCACCAAAATTGTCAGAGGTCAGGGTCTTGCAAGATTGTTAGCTGAAGAAAATTGCAGATCATTGGACATAGATTTCATAAGCACAAGCGTAGAAAATGGTAAAACAGAAGAAGAGGAAGCAGCTGAACCAGACAGAGAGCAATCAGTTGCAAAAAATCTAACTTCTTGTGACTAGTATTCTGAAATAGTTAAATTTTTGCTGAAGCTAGAAATCCCTCCCAACTTTACTCAAAGTCAAGCCAGAACTATTAAGCTTAGGGAAGCAAAATATTGGATTCATGAAAATTTGCTCTATTTGAGGGATCCATCTAAAATTCTTTTGAGGTGTCTGGACAAAGAACAGTCAATAGAAGTTATGCAACAGTTTAATTCTAGCATGTGTGGGGGACACCATTATTGGAAGACTATAGCCCATAAGATCCTCAGAGATGGGTTCTATTGGCCCACTTTGTTTTCTGATGGATTTTCATTTGTTAAATCTTGTGACAGGTGCCAAAGATTTGAAGGAAAATAACAGTTGAAATCCCTGCCCTTAAAACCAATACATGCAAGAGGACCTTTTCAGGAGTGGGGCTTGGATTTCATTGGCGAAATCAATCCACACTCCAGTGGCTAGCACAGATGGATATTAGTAGCCATTGATTACTTCACTAAATGGATTGAAGCAATCCCAACTAGAAAGGTTGATCATAATGTGGTCATGAAGTTTTTGATAGAGAATACCTTTACTAGGTTTGGATGTCCACATAAGTTAGTCACAAATAATGCAGTAGCCTTTAGAGCAAAAGAGTTGGTGGAAATGTGTAACTCAGTGGGCATTAAACTGGTTCATTCCACCTCCCACTATCCTCAAGGAAATGGTCTAGCATAATCTTCCAACAAGAGTCTAATAAGAATAATTAAGAAGCTGTTGGATGATAACAAAAATAATTGGGATTCTAAGCTCAAATATGCACTTTGGGCTGACAGAGTGACCATTAAGAGATCCACAGGGAATTGGTGTATGGCACAGAGGCAGTATTTCCAATATAGCTTACTCTCCCTGTGGCAAATTTCCTGCAACAAGAGCAGAATGAGGAAGAAGATATGGCAAAGAGGATCATTGATTTAGCAGAGGTACATCAGATCAGAGAACAGCTGGTTGAAAAGGCTGCAGCACATCAGAAAAAGATCAAGGAAGCTTTTGACAAGAAGACAAAATCAAATAATTTTCAGGTTGGAGACTTGGTCCTGAAGTGGGATGCACTGAAGGAAAAGAAGGGAAATCATGGGAAATTTGATGCTTTCTAGACAGGGCCTTTCATCATTTCTCAAATCCAGGGGAACAATACCTTCATACTACAAAGCATGGGAGGAGAAGCAGTTTTTGATGGCCCAGTGAATGGGCGGTTTTTGAAAATTTATGTTGTTTAAGGTCATTGGCCTTAAGATTGTAAATATTTTACTTTTATCATTTTAGGTGTAAACAAAGTAGACTCCATGCCCAATGGAACACCAGGAATTTTGTTAATTGTTTTTATTCAGAAAGGCATTGATCTGCAGGTTCTTGAGACCCCACAGGGAGGATCTTATCCCCAGAAGGAGCCAGTGTTAGCTCCGCTACAACTTCAATATTGGAGGGATCAAAAATAGGTCTGGCAGTGTTGGTTATGCTTACAAGGGATCCACATTAGTTATTCCTCTCCTATTCCTTCATTCTCCATATACTTTCATAACCCCCCGTCATCTCTATTTTTTTCCAAAACTCGACATAAACCCTTTTTCCTTAGCTGCTGGGCGTTGAGTTTAAACTGTCATATAGCTACATTCACATAACCGTGCGCTAATTACAAGCCCTTTCTGTCACATCAGTCACACAGAACATGTGCATCAATATTCTACCATCTGATCATCTCTGACATGATTGGATGACATTCGCTCGCTCTACTCCCACAACCTGCATGCGCATTAAACTGCGGGGAAAGTAGTTCGCCTCCTGTCATATCCACCACGCGTCAGCCATTTATTCGCATTGCACGCTCGTTGTACGTATACCACATCCTTCGAAAATCTGTGCAGGAATACCACTTACCACCCTTTTCGTCTGTCCTCGTGTGTTATCTCCTGCGCTAGTCTCCCGCCCGATGGCTGTCGGATCTGCCGATCGCGATTTGATGGCCCACGTTTGTCCATTCATGATTTTTCCCTGATACCTCCTGTAAGTCGATCTCTGCCGTCCATCTGCCAAATCTGACAGCTCACGATCATTTTACCTCCGTTCCACCCTGTGCTCCGTGCCAAGAGATCCCTACCGACCATCTCTGCGATCCAACGATTGATGTTCGTCCTCCACCCACTCGTACACCTGCCATGAAGTCTTCGCCATCTTTGACTGAGTCGTGCTTACAGAGGACAATGGCAACCATCTACTAGTACCTGGCGCAGTTATTCTTCAACAACTGCGTTCAAAAACACTATGGCCAAAGAACAAAAGGACATTCCTCGAGCAGTTCACAACATTAATCAGTTATGGATCATTCTTTCGAAGGACAACCAAACACCAGAGAATGTCAAATTCACTTATTGAAAGCAGCCGATTGTATCAGAGACCCATATCAGATAGTTAATGTGGTTGGTGGTCCATTATGACCCCTCCATGCATAGGATAGCAAATATTTTTGTAATCAACCTCTACATATATCCAGAACTCAGAATGTAATAGGGTTGATGGTTTCGGTTTTGATGTAAGGTTCAACTTTTGGAGACTGTAACTACTGTGATATTTGCAGCGTCTGGTCTTCATTTTCAACTAATACAAGCTTCTTTTGTTGTTAATTGCTCACTTTCCACTTCTTCTTTGCTCTAGTCTGTGCTTGTTATGCATTTATTCACGTGCTCTTGATATTTAGCATTAGAGGGGCTGTCATCCCACCTTTGTGTTAGAATCTTGTATGTATTATTGAATGTGTTATCCAGGTTTCTTTTTACTTAATGCCAGAGAGCTGTCATCCTGTCTGTGTACTAACAAATAGATTTGCAGACCTCTTTACTGGTTGTAGCCGGCCATCACAGGGCCCTATTCATCTATTGGTGTGTTCAATATTCTCCATCTTCACCTACTCCTTAAACTGTGAGTAGTTGGTGGTCTAAATCATTGTAGTCTGGGGGTGTTCACCCATGTCTGGGGTCAAGCATAGTAGAAGTGGTTATCTGGCTTGAATATGCATCATTCCTTCCATTCATCCATTTTCAACATTTTGTTGAGTTTGTAATGTTCCCGAGCATCTCTGAGATACAACCTAGGAGAGTTTCTTGGGGTGATAACAGTATTGCACCCAAAAAGTTATGAACCCCTGTAAAATTAGTGGGCTTAGGCCACTTTACAATCACATCAACTTTAGAAGGATCTATTTTCAATTGTCCACCTCCAAGAATGTGATCCAAGTAAACCAAAGAAGTCTTACCAAATTCACACTTAGACATTTTGACATATAAATTTTATTTTTGCAAAACATCAAGCACCTTTTTAACATGAACCATAAGATCTTCCCAAGTTCTACTAACAACAAAAATGTCATCAAGATACACATGTACAAAATCATCAAGAAAAGCTCTGAAAATGTCATTCATCACCCTCATGAATGTGGTCATAGAATTGTACAATCTGAATGGCATCACCAGCCATTCAAAAAACCTTTTTTTTTTCTTGAATGTAATCTTCCATATATCCTATTTGCAATCCTGACCTGATGATATCCACTGTGCAAGTCCAGTTTTTTAAAATAGACAACATTTTTCAATTGGTCTAATAAATCATTAATGCAATGGAGAGGGTACCATTTCTTCACCATTATTTTGTGGAGTGACCTATAGTCCACACACATCCTCCATGTTCCATCCTTCTTTGGAAACAACATGATGGGTGAGCCACATGGAGAAGAACTTGGGCCTTATGACCCCTTGGTTTAGCAATTCCTGCACTTGTTTCTTTATATCCTCCATCTCAATCGCTAAAAATCTATACATACCAATAGTTGGTAAAGGAGCATCCTGCTGCAAGTGAATTTCATGTTGGATCTCACACTTTGGATGCAACCCACTTGGTTCCTGAAAATTCCCATTATAGTTAGAAATAATTTATACAATTCTTTTTTATGAGTGGGATCACAACCTTGGAAAGCTTCATATGTCTTTGCATTTTTTTGCTCTGACAACTATGAACATGCACCCTTTGTTGGAATTGATCAATCTCTTCATATGACCTGCACTTTCAAGATTTTCATTGATCTTGGAATGATGAGCTATAACAATGTATTCCACCTCATCTTTCTTGAGATGATACTTGTTTTCATGGAGAAAGAAAAATTCTTTCCTGGCATACAAATATGGAATCCCGAATACAATTCCATAGATATCCAAAGGTACAAAATAAAGTTCAACCTCATCTACTATTTTGGATGCAATCACAAATCTAACCCTACATTTTTTGGTTACATGTAATTTTTCTTTGTCACACACCCAACCAAGAGGGTAGGGTTTCAGATGAGGCTTGGTCTCCAATCCTAGTTTATTAACCAAGCATTCTGAAATCAAGCTTACTTGACAACTCGGATCAAACATGGTTTCCATTTTAATATGTTTCATCACAACTCTAATGTGGAACAATTCAATCCTCTTTTGTTCATTAACAAGAGACTCATTTGAATAATTTGTACTTGCATGCAATTCAAAATTTTCATTAGAATGAAGAGAAAGGTCACCTTGTATGCCCACTATTGTGATCTATGTATCATCATCACAGTCGGATCCGAGGTCATGTTGCACATTTGCCACCATCTTTTGCTTTTCCTTTACACAAAATCTCTTTGGCTTCAACTATGGTTGCAACTTCCAACAATGCTCATCATCATGGCCTTCGCAATGAGTGAAAGATGGATTCTCTCTGTCTTCTTTCTTGGTTGTAGCTTCCTTCTTGACCTTTCCCTTTCCTTTTCCTTTGAACTTGCCATTATGAGGCTTGAAAGATGATTTCTTGGGATGGTCCTCTTTGTCATTCTTTCCCCTTCTTTCAAGCGGAAAGGAATTCACAATGGGTGCATCAATAGTAGTAGGCTCAAATAACAACAAAGAATTCATGATGTAGCTATGTAAAGCACCAAAATATACTTTGTTAAATTTTCTGGCGAATCAAGTGAAATTCCAAAATTTAAAGCTTGTTTTATAAACACTTCTATGAAGCTTTGTACATTTTGACCCTTTCCCTGTCGCAAATATTTCAATTCCATTAAAGCCTTTTGTCGATAACCCAAAGGATAGAATTGATCTTTTAATGCAGAAACAAAATTGGACCAAGAAGAAAGGAGATTACCCAAGTTTTTTCCACCTTTATGAAACTTTCTCTCCTACCATATGAGAACGATGCCACTTAGCTAAAGAGATGATAATTGGATCTTGGCTTCATCTTCATCAATCTGCTGAATTCAGAAATAGACCTTGATCTGTCTAATCGAATTGTTTAATTTCTATGCATTACATTCTCCATTATATGTGGGCAAATCACACTTTACATCTAGCTTTAAAAATAGCTTTTTAGATGCATTCTTATGATGCATCTTAGAATGATGAGAAGAGGAAGGTGAAGAAATGTCACTTGAAGGTGGAGAGGGAGGTTCAAGAGGCTCTCCTCCTCCTCCTTGATTTACCAAGGCATGATCATCTGACTCTTTCTTCTCAGGCTTTATTGTCTTCTCATATTCTGCAAAAAATTTGTCCACTTTCTCTGCCATGGTGAAGAAGATCTTGCAATAATTTTTCTCTTCCTCCATTTGAGCTTCCTCATCTACCATTTTCCATCTTTGTGCTACACACCCTGCTTCGGGATAAAAGGATTTGAGTTATCCTTCACCTCTTTGGAGCTTGTTCCTGGTTAGTATTCACTCATGCAACTCTCATCAAGAAGACTTGCTATGATACCAAACTTGATCCAAATATTTTACTTCAAGGATTCATACAGAATTACATTTAAAAGAACATGTAACCAAGTGAAACATACACATTTAAGAAGTGGAAATAAAAAGAAACCATGAGATCAAAGGCACACAAATAATTTGATAATAGATTTCACCTAGTGAGTTGATATGAACTTATTTATTTCATGAGGTGGAAGAGGGATCCCGACTTATTGAGATAAAAAGAGGTTGTCCCTTCAGAGAATAATATTTATATATATATCTGCCATAATTGTTAAGGTTTCCCCCCTCTCCTTACTCTAATTGAATCTGTTGGCAAGGGTTAACCTAATATAGAAAAATGATAGAGTAGGAGGTGCTAGTTAAGAGTGCAAGCATCGTGATTTCACCATGACTCTCTAAAAGGAACATATTTTCCATTGGGGTATCATCGACTAGAATAAATGCAAGACTCACACAAAGATAGGGAATAGACAGATAACCAAGTCTTGATAGTTGTACAAGTTCCTCTTGGATTTCACCTTGCTTGTCTAAGAAGCCAAACACGGTTTCATGTGGAAGATAACCTACATGTGCAAAAGCAAACAAGCAAAGGAAAGAAGCAAGATAAAGAAAATAAAATTAAGAAAATCAAGAAACAAGCAAGAAAAGAAAACACTAATCCTACTCCTAATGTAAGTATATCATAGGCCGAGCCATGTAAAGTGATACTTCCAATGCATCCATCGGTGCTTTGGTTGCCCCATGTAGGCAAGAGCATGATCGAAAAGAAAGATATGCAAGCAAACCAATAGAAAAGAAAGATACAACAATGGAAACCAATATTTTTGAAGCTTTAACGCATCCACTTAAAAGTAAAAATGGAAATCACATGAAAGGCACTCTGTGGATGTATCATGGTGTCTTATCACATTGCACTTAGAAGACAAGCATGTACACACCTTCGAACTTGAGAAATGAGAAAACATAAAGAAAGAAGAAAACTTCTATTTTGCAATAGTGCTTACTACGTACAACTCCTCCAATGCTTGAGAAATAGGGTTGTGTGATTTTGGTGGAGGATGTGAAAACTATGGAAGGGATTGATTTTCAGTGTAAACAACAGAGTGATGAGGAGCCTGGAAAGATTCAACATATTTCTGATTCAAGGTGGAACTAACCTCAAGGATACGAGAAAATGACATAACCATCAGGTTGGGCTAAAGTGCCTTGAAATCTTGAGGAGTTTCCAATTCATCAGAAGATGGATCATCAAAGACCAGTGGCTTATAAATATCAATAGTAGACAAATTAGAATCGTGATCAGATGAATGAATGAAAAGATCATGATAGCCATGATCAGAAAATTCAAGATGAAGGACAACAACATCCTCATGACTCGATGAATCATAAAGAGAGGGTGATGAAAAATGAGAAATTACACCCTCCATGTTTTCGGAAAAGTAAGATGAGAGCTTGGGTGGATCAGGGAAGACATATTTTTCCTCTCTGCAATCCAATGAAAAACTAGCATTCCACATGTTCTACAAATGATCAGAAATAGAAACATCTAGAAATGAATTTTCACAAGATGGAACAAAAATGGTAGAACCATGGAAGATGGCAGGCTAAAGATGAGGTGTAGACAAAAGGAGATCATCCTTCACCATAGATTCTTGTTCATAGTCCCACACATACTCACCAAAAATGATAGCACAGGTTGGTTGTTCAACACCAACTCTATCCAGAACTTGATCCTCGTGAATATCACATGTGAGATCCGTCACAAAAAACCAAAATCTGGAGGATCAAAGGGACCAAGGGACAGAGGATGAGGAGATAAAACCACATGGCAACCATCGGGGTTATAGTCAAAATATGTGCAGAAATCCTATGCAGGTGGGGTAGGAGGAGATGGTGATAGATCAATAGGTGGATTCTCAACTTCTCCGACCTCGACCTTCAGAGTCATAACTATTTGATGAGAAGGGGATGGAGGGTCACTTGGGACTGCAACCTTGTCCATCTTATATTTAGAAGCTCTAACACCAAGGTATTTTGGGAGAGTTTCAAAAGATTCTAACATGTGCGAATTCTCAGAAACGTGAACAAGATATTGAAATTTTCCTCCATAAATTCCCAGTCAATTTCATCTTTAGAAAATTCATAATAGTAGTGAAGAAAATGATCATGAAAATCTTGAAGAGAATCGTGAGGTGGTTTTCAAAATTTTAATTCTTTTTTATTAAGGGCTTTACTGTCATAAAGAACAAAGTAACGACATAATTCTCTGAACAAGTGATCAAAAAAGTGTATAGAGGTTACGAGTAATGTGTGACATCATTTCTTTGCGTACCCTTTGAACGTGAAAGTGAACAACCCACATGAAATGTCATCCGATGGGACAACATGTCTATCACATAAGCCAGCAAAAGCAACTATGTCCCTAAACAAGGTTGTTCCATCCTCGCCATTGAACTTATACCTGGAAAAGTCATCTAAAACACTCGTTGGCTCTTCAAAATAAACAACATGAGAATAACATGTCACGGTTATGATTTCGACCCAAGTCATGTAATATGTGCAAAAATTCAAAACAGACTTTAAGGGCTTAACTTGTCATTTGGCCCTCCTTCTAGCACTAGAAATGTTGGCAATGTTTGACCTGCCAACTTTCAGGGGATCTCCTCAATATGAAGTCCCAACTAGACCTCAAAACATTAGGCGTAGGAGGCCCAACAATGGGTGGTAGTGTAATGCCTTGACCACGGTAGTGCACAAAGGTAAGTATGATAAATTTGGGTGAGAGCAAGTGTGTGACCCTACAGAGACTCAAGTGTGATACATGAAGGTTCTAACACACGAAGGGGAAAAGGAAGTGCACCCATTAGAAGATTGTAATAATACAAAGCTTGAAAGGAACACATGAGGAGAATGACATTACAAGCTAAAATGAATAATAGTCCACAAATTAAAGTGATGAGTTAATCTAAAAACATGCATTCAATAGGATTTGTACAATTGCATACAAAGTAGTTCATAAGAAAATGCGTAAGTCAAACAACATATATTTCTAAAGCAACCAGAATAGTCCAACTACATTAACAACATATGCATGAAAGCGTGCTAGCTCTGATATTATTATTATGAGTATGAGTTCCATCCATACATACACCATTGACGACCAATAGTCCCAATAGTGGAACATTATAGTTGAGAACACCTGTTCCTCCAAAGAAATATACATGCTCTATGTTATGGAGAAGCCAACACTCTTCGCAATACTCCCAAGCCTTTTCTAAGCCTAAGCCTAGCCAAAAGCTTGGCTCCCAAAAGCCTTGTTCTATGATTTATGAGGTTCTATTTATTATAAATGGTGGGGTGACCCTTGGCATTCCCCTTTGTGACTCTTTGACTACCGTCATGATTCTTCAACTTCCTTACAAGTAACTCATTACATAACATGATGACATTTCACATTCCATTAATGACACTTAGAATTTTACTTACAACATATTTACAAATAATATTACATTTTTCCACATGTACCCATGTAAGACAAAATAGGCTAGAGACAGCCTAATAAGACAAAACACTATGATTCCGAAGTGTGGGGAAACCCAACTTGGCAACCTCCACTTGGTGCTTCTCAGTCACATATTGATTCCAAGCTTGGTACTATGTGATGGTGTCTCCAAACTATTTGATGGTGTCTTTCTCATATCAGACTCTTGCCTCCATGGAATCTAATCATATGGTCTTGGAACCTATATCCAACTTGTTCTAAAGCACGTGTAGCATGGTGTTGACCATGACAAGACCAACGATGTAATTCTGCATGTTATGTGCGCTCAACTCCAAGTCTTCCTTAGTGACCTCTCACCTTAGCTACTCCATGTACTCATCAATCTCTAGTCCGACTTGGGTCTTGAGTTTAGCATCGGTGAGGGAACTGATTGATGGGATCTTGTGCATTTTTACCATTACATCCAAACTGCTATGCAAATGTGCATATGATGCCTGTATGCTACTGATGAATGGGGCAATCTCTTCGTAGTTCTAGATCAACATCCAGACCTTTTCTTTCTCTAGCTCTATCTGTGGCTTCATCTTCTTTGCTAAGTCAAGTGGGGTCCCTTTTTACCACATTGTCCACTCTTGCACATGGGCGATGGAAACATGTATGTTCTTGAGAGTTTCAACAAACTCTTTGATTCGCTGTTGTAGGCCATGCAAATAGACAACTTCTTTATGAATGATGACAAATCCATCATAGAGCTTCTACATGGTACTCTCAAGTGTTCATACTTCAGTAGGTATCACTTTCCTCATATCCCCATGGAGGAAAATGCATTTTTCATTGATGCTCAGAGTTGCTCTACCTCTTGCCTGGAAGCTTGCAAGTTCTTTGCCAGTTGTTCATTCTCGAGCGTTAGGTACTTAACATTTGAGTTTCTTTCTCCTACATAGGCCAAGCTAGCTTCATCAAGTGTGGTTGGATGTTGCCTAGTGTCTGACACTATCACCCTTTCCTTGATGAATGTAGGTGATGTGCGATCATCCAAAAAGTGATTCCTCTATGCCTATACAATCCTCTTCTGCAGCTCATCAAATGATAGATTGTTCACATCCATGACCGAATCATCATCAAGGAGAACAAATTATCCTTTCTTGCTTGGGGCTAGTTCTGACACTAGAGGTGGCAGAGACAAAGAGATGAAATTTAGTGCTCCCAAGAAAAGGTCAATATCTTCATTCTGTGGCTCATGCTCCAACTCGATGTATGTCATTTTGATCAATTGCTCTATCCTCTAAGGAAGCTCTCGATCCTACATTTGTTCACCCTCTTCCTCCGTTGTTGGTTGTTCCGACTCGTCAACCTATATGCGCACTGTTTTCTCTGTCATAGTTCCTTGCCTTTTTTCTTCTTCCTGCTTCTGCTTCTCTTCTCTTTCTCTCCTCCTCAGCTCCTATTGTTCCTTCAACTTCTTCCCCGTCTCTCGCAGATTCAGTTCTTCTTCCTGCGGCCTCTCATTTTCTCTCTTACTTCGCTCTGATCTCTTTATCCTCTGCTCCCTCTTTGCTTCTTCTACCAAATATGCTTTCTCCATGATAATATATTCCCTCATCTTGTAGCTTTTCTCTACCTCTGGGTTCTCAACAATCTTCCTCTTTCCCTTGTCTTGCACTAGATTACTACCTATTGTTGTTGTTGATTCCTTCTCTACTGCTATCTATAGAGAAAATTTCCAAGTTCCTTCTAAGTTGACCAGCTCATTGAGTCTATAGGAATTATAGCAATACTTCCAAGGATCCTCCTTTGGCCAGTGAAATGTCTCGTGGATCCATGGAAAATACACTATCGCAAAGTGGTCCTTGAAAATACTGTGGAGATCATTCAGATTGAAGTCTTTGTTGCCAAACTAGAATCTCACTATCTCCTTAACCTCGGCATTTGCATTCTTTAAGCTCTTAATCTCATATAATTAGATCCGCAAAGGAATAGCAGGCCATGGTGCTTTCTTCTTCTTATGTAGTCCTTCTGAAAAACCTGTGGAGAGGTGATATGAGATCTCGTGCATGATCTACTTGTCAGTGGCATACCTTGGTAGAACATGTGATTTCTTTTCTCTGCGAAACACTCAAAGGTGCCACCTGGTGAGGCATACCAATATGCAATGTTTACTATTGCCTATATTGCTTCTCGGGACATGCAAGGTGGATCCTACTCAAAGATAAGATTGTATAATAGGATGATAAAATGGTCAGTTAGCTTTTCCATCACTCCTTGATAGCTGCAGTCAAAAAGAAACTTGCAATAGATGTTGATGATAGTCTCCTTTGGTGTCCATGTATAGCTCATGCCAGGACACTACTACTGGGCACAAATTGCATCAAGTAGGTATGCAGACATGTAAAACCTTGCTTGCTCATTCTTGGGCAGATTCCGAGTGTCATGCGGAAAGAGTTATGTTTGCAGACAAACCTAACCTCCCTAGGAGTCTAAGACTCTCTAGTGACAAACAA
>APFE031279311.1:121550-164381 GCA_000404065.3 Pinus taeda | reverse complement strand
CCATTCCCCATCTTTCTTGAGCACCATGACCACTGGTGATGAATAAGGACTAATGCTGGGACGAATGACACCTGCTTCCAAAAGTTCCTTGATTATTTTTCTATTTCATTCTTTTGGTTGAACGGATATCTGTATGGGCGCACATTTGGGGGTTGGGCCCCTAGTACTAAGGTGATGCTATGATCATGTTCCCCTCTCGAGGGTGGAAGCTCATGAGGCTTGTCAAAGACCGGAAAATGGTTATTTAAAATCTATTGCATCTCAGGATGAATCGGCAGAGACTTGGTTTCGACTGCCTGGATGGCATTAAATTGAGCTATAACTCCATGGTGGCCCTTTTTTAGCAATTTTTCCATCCTATGCGAGTTGATGATAGAGGGAGCTCCCACCTGGAGTCCACGGAGGGTATGTGTGGAGTTGTTCTACTTAAAACTCGTATATAACTCTTGGAAATCCATTGTGATTGGCCCAAGAGTGTGAAGCCATTCAGCACCGAGGACAATGTCGCACCCTCCCATGTGTATGGCAAACATATGGGTCTTCAACTAATAATCCCCCATTTGAAGTTTGACGTTTTCACAGCGCCCTTCACATTTCATTGTGCCCCCATCAGCAATTTGGACTTGGAAGTTAGAAACTGCTCATACAAAACAATGCACTACTTCCGCGACTTTTTGATGGATGAAATTATGTGTACTTCCACTATCAATCAAGACTACTACTGGGCGATGTTTAATAAAACCTCTGATTTTGAGAGTTTGAGGTGAAGAAATCCCTGCCAAAGCATGCAGCGAAATAACTAGTTCATCAAGGACATTGTCCTTTTGGTTGTCCTCTTTTACGGCCTTAGGTTCCTCAAGTGGTGGATCTTCCTCCGATGAGCTGTAATCAGTGGCATCAATTTGAAAAAAATTGGGCTCCTTGCATTTATGACCTAGGGAGTATTTTTCATCACAGTAGTAACATAATCCCTGCTTTCTTCTTTCGGCCATTTCTGCAGGTGACACCTTTTGGAACTTAAGTGTTTGAGTCATGTTGTGAGCCTGTGGGGGGCGACCCTTGGCGGTGAAATTTGGGCGAATGTACTGGGCTGCTAACGCTCGTTCCACGTTACGAGCTACCTTGCAAGCCTCCGCCCATGTGGTAGGGTGGTGTAGTAGGACGTGGGCTTTTATGGCCTCTTTAAGACCGCTAATAAAACATTCTGTGTAGAACACATCTGAGAGACCCCTAGTGCGGAAGGCTAAGGCTTCAAAGATTGTAACATATTCATCCAATGTGCCAGTCTGTCCGAGCTTAGTAAGATGACCCAAAAAAGAAGATTCCTGGTCAAAGCGTTCTATAAGAGCTTTGTTGGAGGCGGTCCAAGTCACAAAACTTGCATTGCAACGTTGATACCATTCCCACCATTTCCACCTTTCACTGTCCAAGTATATGCTCCCCACCATAAGCTGAGTCTCATTATCTAAGATGTTATTAAAATTGAAATACTGCTCCATTTGTGCTATCCATGCTGTCGTGTGAGAACCATCAAATTTATGCATATCCAACTTGGGAGGTCACGGACGGGATTGTTGGTGGGTGCCCCAGAGGTGAAGAGAGTGGCTAGACTCACCCTCACTGTGTCCATTGCCAATATACGCCTTCTCACGGGCTTCCTCCTTGCCCTTAGGGATTATGCTAGTTAGTCTATCAAGCTGAATTTGGAGGGATTGCAAGGATTGTTCAAGTTTGTCCATCCTCTCATTAGCCATAGCTTGAGCTCTAGTTGCTACCATGCATCGACCTGATGTTCTTGAAATTTGGGACTACCCGATTTTTTTTCACTAAAAATTGAATAGTACCACCGTGCTCAGCTCGTCATCCTAATTCTGATGGGCTAGATCACCAATAAGATTTTTTGCTCTTTTTTTTTATTTTTTTCTTTTTCTGAAATCTCGTAACGGAGTTTTACTCCTTTCATAGGAATATTGCAGTAGCCGAATCCTCAAAATCTCAATGCTGCCAAAAGTCCTACGAAAAGCACACCCCAGTATAGGAACCCCACACAACTACTCAGATCTGGTGGATCTGTGAGATCTAAATGGTGGATCGGATAGCTCTGATTGGTGGAACGGAGTGCTGTTGCATATCTGCTGGATCTAGTAGATTAGACTAGCTGGTCTGCTAACTCGGAATTGCGAGACTGACGTCTACTGCTGCTGCAAACCCCCTTGTGAGATCTGTTCTAGCAGAGATTATGCCTGATCCCAAGATAGAAAAGGGAACTATGGTCTCGAGGAGTGTCAGGCGCTACAGATTGCAATATACATAAGGGTCTGACAGTAGTACTTGACCTAATGTTTCAGGGCTCTAACTAGGGAGGATCAACCGTACCCTTAGCTGTACAACCCAACTACCCTATCGTACGGGCGAGTAATCTCTCCGAGTGCTATTCTCGGTGTGCTATAGCAGTAAGATGGCCGATGGTTTATCTATGGCGAGGTTTCAAAGGAGCTACGGGGCTTTCGATATACCCAGAGGGTACTTGGAAGACAGTTCGTACGCGGTTCTGTCTAATGCGCTACTACTCAAAGGGGTACCCACAGGGGTTACAAGGGAGTCCAACAAGCGTGACCACCTCTTGTATTTCCTGCATGTATGCCTCCCCAAATCCGCAGGTTTATGTGCTCAACGACAGATCCCATGGTTTAAAGACGTCGGAATACATCTCTAGCCAAAAAAAATTTTTTGCTAAGAAATGGAGATCCCACCGGCCCTGGAAAGTGTTCTGATACCACTTGTTATGCTCTTTAACCTGCAAGACGATACCAGAATACCAAATATGAGAAGCAATATACCCAGAACATAGAATAGGGAGTAAAAAGAGCAAGTATTTTATTATTCAGAAAGCAATGTTCACTTGCCTCTTCGACGGGGCAACCTCCAGTAGAGTAGAGCTTGATGACAAAATAAGACACGATATTAATACCATCTATCTAATACCATGGCCCATTTGCAACTAACTGTGGTCCCATCATTAATTGCAGGTTAACCACTTACAATTATTAATATGGGATTTATTGACTCTTTACTATGATTCGATCCCACTACCTAAATAAGGGGGTTAGGGTGGGACCCTAACAAGTTCACAGCTACTTGGTAATCCTTTTGCCAGAGCATCCCTCTTTTGTTTTGTTTTGTTACATTGATTAAAATTAAATTAATTTACCATGGATAACATCCTCCACGCTCACTCCTTAGTTGATCTTAGGTTGAGACATATTGTGACAAATCCAGAGTCCACTGATCCAGGAATTCCTTTTGATGTGAATCCTAGTCCTTTTCCTTCTTTTGGAAATATTGGTGCTCCTTATATGGCTACATTGTCCCTTCCAGGACATACCATTGGCTTGCCAGTATGGTTGTTCTCAACCTCCTTGGTTCAAAATGTCGTGATTTCTTCGCAATCGAGTACTCCTCCAACTGGACAAAGTCAACTTCCAGTTGATCTTAACATTGACCCTTTGCCTTCTTCCTTGGTTGTTTCTTCCTGCCCTTCTTCCTCTTCGCCTGGTGAAAGTATTGGTACTAGTAACCAGGTGGCTAAGAAGAAGAAAGGGAAGAAGAAGAAGCCAATTCAACAAGGGGCCAACCAAGCAACCATTGCTTTGAATGCAACATTTGATGAGAAACCATCCGTTAAGCCTCACAAATTTCGATATCCATGCAAAATCTATGTGGGAGACCATCTTCTTTGAAATTGTCCTGATATTCCTCGGATCTTAGAAGAATGGTCTTCCCATTCACATCATTCTGTGTCACCAACTTCTCAAGATCATGTTGGTGACACACAATCAACTAGTGTTAGTAAAGTTCATGAAAGAAGGGTAGAGTTAAGTTTTCTTGTAGGTTATGTGAAGGGAATCACCCCATTCACCTTTGTTCCTATCTGTATGAAGCCAAAAAAGTGTTGGATAATTGTCCTGATTCACCGTAGTGGCTTCCATCTAGTTACAAGAAACTCTCCCTAAATCCTTCACTAGTTGATGAATTGACTGACCAAAATCAACCGTTGATCAAAATCAATCTCTTTGAAAGTGAATCCTATGGGCCTATACCCAACCCAAATCAACAGGTCGAGGTAACAGTTGACCCGATTTCACCTTCAGTAAATCGTACCTTTCCCGAAGAGAGTGAATATGATACCACTCAAGTTCTTTTTGTTTCTTTAGATTCTATTGAGCTTGGGAGAAGTCCTCCTGTTCCATCGAGACAGGAGGAAAATCCTCCTGCTCTCGTAACTTAAGGGGTTAATTCTCTCGTTTCTACAGTACCCCCTCCAAGTAGTCTAGTCACTTCCTTTGATTGCAATCGACTGGCAAGATTTTGTCTTCCTTCTTATGTGCCTTTCCAAATCATAGTAAAAGTTTGTAATATGATTGTATCAGGCACTATTATAGATGAAGGTGCATCAGTGAGTATCCTTTCCTCAACTGCTTGGTAAGCGCTCGATTCACCGCCACTTGTGCCTGTTACCCAAAATTTGTTTGCATTTAACAAAGGAAACAGTCAACCCTTAGGGATACTCCCTCAGTTACCTATTACTTTGGGAGGAAAAATCATTTATTGAACGTGACGGTAGTCCCAGGCCCTTTATATTATAACTTACTTCTTAGGCACAACTATGTTTATGACATGGGAACTATTGTTTCAACACTCTTTCAAGTGATTTGTTTCCTGCATGAAGGAAGAATTGTCACCGTTGACCAGCTTTCATTTCCCAGTCCAAATATGGCTTCTAGTCAACCATCTTCCCTAAATGGTCCGTTTGTACCAATGGTATCATCCCTGCCACAGGTTAATTATGTGGCAACCCGTTCCATACCTACATCAACTGGCGATCATTTCAGTGATGTTGTACATCATGTACTAGGGGCATTAGAACCAGACCTCTCTTTCACGACCTCTTATGAGTTGTGATCGAGGAAATTGAGGATAGTTCCTAGTCTTGTGTCAACCTTGTTAAAAAATAAAACAAGGAATACGAGGATAATTCCTGGACTTGTGTCAACCTCATTAAAAAATGAAACAAGGAGTATGAGGATAGTTCTTTTATTGTGTCAACCTCATTAAAAAATGAAATAGGCCCATGAGAATAGTTCCTTATGTTGTGTTAACCTCTTTAAAAAATGAAACAAGGAATATGAGGGCAGTTCCTTGTCTTGTGTCAACCTCATCAAAAAATGAAACCAAGGATATGAGCAGAGTTCCTTGCCTTGTGTCAATCTCATTAAAAGAAATGAAACAAGGTCCCTTGGAGAAAATTTCCAAGTGGAGTCTTTGAGTAGATCTTGTAAAATCCGAGTCGTGTCTTTCACTTGATCTCATAAACAAACCTTCATTCCATCCACCGGATAGCTACAAGTTGTCTACTTAGGTGAATGTAATGAAACTTAGGGGGCATGCACTTAATGGTAAAGTTAAGTTTCCCTGTAGGTTATGTGAAGGGAATCACCCCATTCACCTTTGTCCCTATGTAGACAAAGCTAAAAAGGTGTTGGATAACTGTCTTGCTTCACCACAGCGACTTCCATCTAGTTACAGGAGACTCTCCCTTTCATCATGTTGGGGGCATGTAAACTAATCTCAAGCATAGTTTTTCATTTTAAGCTTGTGTAAAAATGAAATTGAATCCAGGCATAGTTCCCTATGGTTCAAGCTTGCGTAAAAATGAACCCATTTCCATTTTAACCCTCGTGATTGTCATTCTATCAGCCTCTCTCATCAGATGAGCCTTGGTTGTTTTCATCCCATTTCCACCATCCCTTTGGCCGATCATACGCTTTCACTTGGTTGTTTTACCCATTTTGAGGAACAATTGCAATGAGTGGTCTTATTAGCTAGCCTCTTCACATAAATGAACATGTTTTGAGAAGTTCCAACATCACCGAAACCAGTTACTACCCTAGACACCACTCGTTCATCAAATTGGAGTCCTCTTTAAGCTCTTTTTAGACTCTCTAAACATGAAAAGATTGTCAAGTGCTTGTCCTTTCCACCTCATTAACGTCTTGGAAATGATATTTCTCTTGTATTATTTTATGCTTTTTCGGACTCGAGAGATTAATCCATGAAAAAGAACTTTTGGAGTTTCCTTTTTGTCCCTTATCAAACTCTCTAATCATGAAAAGGACTGAGTTATATTTGTCATTAAACTCGTTAAAAACGTCAATAGTGACAAACTTGTCCATCTAGACAAGATCGAATTTCACTTTTGCTAGACTTTTTAAAGCATCAAATAGTGATGGATTCACTCGAAGGGTGAAATTATACAACAAGCATATGTTATCCTCCTCAAGCTTGATAGAAATAAAGAGGTACTGGTCAGTAATTACTGGGGAAAATTGGAAAAAGGGGAAAACCCTTTATGATAGCAAGTTGCTCTTGAACATGACACTTTCACCTCATCTCCATGACTATGCGGGTTGGGTCATTCAGCTTGATGGTTATCACACCGTTGGTCTATCATACAATCCATTACTTTGTTGTGGGTCAATGCTACCAATTCATTTTAGTGTCACCAACATGTTCAAGATAAGTCATTCAATTCAAACTTCATCCTTTGCAATACTATAAACCTTCATTTTCATGACCGCCATTCCCGAACCTTCTATCGTCAGTCGATTTTTTCATCTCCAAAATCATTTACCTCATTTCATGTCATTAATGTGGGATACATCAAGGCCCTCCTGCGATGAGTCGCTTCTTGTCAACATCAGCACATTATCCAAGAAGATGGCTTTGAAACACCCCTTCAGTACCTTGAGGCTTGCATACATCAATGACAGGTTCCTCGTTTCCGGCAATAGGTTGACATCACTAGCCTTTGACCGAAAGACTTTGTATGGTGTTCAACATCAAATCATTTATTCACACCATGTGAAATGTACTATAGTACCTTGAGGGTCATCATCATTATCGGTGATTCCTCTCGCGTTTGTTAACGGCTTACATCATTGGTTAATAATCAGACGATGTCTTCCCATGTTCAACTTCAGATCATCTATTCACATGGTTAGACTTGTACTTGAGTGAAAGATTGAACGAGATTGAAGACCCCGGATCTAGTTTCATCCATCTGGGCTACGATATTTTTAGGAGTACTAAATCAAATGTACAATGGCCTTACATTCATGGTCATCCATTCATGGGTCTATATCTGTAGATGACTATATTTGTACATGTAATGAAAGTTTATAAGCTGAGCATGGGTATGACTTCCCTCAGTGAGTTTGTGAGAAAAAATCAAATTATCATGATATATGTATTGTCATTGATGCAGGTCACCTTCCGCTTTGAAACCTCCTCTCCACATGATAAAGCATTTCACTCGACATACATATTTACGACTTCATGCTTTAGGTGGAAACTGTTACAGATCCATTTGGGTACATCAACCCCGACTTATAGATCAATACTATTAGGGCCCACAAAACCCTAATTCAGTTGTTACATGCCCTAGATAAAGTCAACCATCAGAATGCCTCCTTCCCAAGAGATTCCATGACTAAAATCATCCAAAAATTGTCTCTAAGAGGATTAGTGCAAGTAGATACACTACCAGGGTGTGCTACAGTGTAGCCCAGTACACTACCAGAGTGCACTGCACTGCAACCCAGTACACTACTAGGGTGCGCTAGGTGAATTTGAGCAAAATCTGCATTAGGGTTTAGAATATTCTTATCGATAGGATGCCTTTAGAAGTTTCCTAAGGCTATCCACTCCTTTAGGCTCGAAATTGGATGAGGGAGGGAGTTAAGGAACATCAATCCCTTTATCCCTTCCTCCATGGAACTAAAATTGATGTTTGGGAGGGCATTCATTATCACCATTTATGGCATAACTTCCTTCATTTACCTATAAAAATACCACTCATCTAAGTGATCAGAGGCTGGAAATCATTGAATTATAGGGAGATGTTGTTAGTATGAGACTTGAGTTGGTTTCAAGTGTTGTAATGATGTTAAAATGTCTTGCTTGTTATGAGGAGAGGATGGGATTGAACTGGAGGAGTGATATCGAATCAAGCAAATTGGGTTGTAACTCTTCCTTTTACTAATAAAGTGTTCAAAGAATTTTGCATATGTTTGTATTGTTCATTGATGCTTTCATATGTGTATTATGAACTTGATTCCATTCTATGTTTAATCAATAGATCATTATCATATGCTTTGATCGGTTTTTGTCTTCTGTCTCTATGCGGGTACTTTTCAAGCGGATTAAGTATGGAAAGGAGCCATAGAATTGGTCAAGGGAGATAAGAAGTAAGAAAAAGCTACATGTAGGCTTCTTTACTATCTTATTTAATCTATTGGTTATAGAAAAGGTAGAGAATGCTTTGCACTATTGTTCTAGACTTAGATACTAGTTTAGGGGTTTAAGCATTTATCCATAGACACTAAAACTTCCCAAAACAATTTGAGCAATAGCATTTCATCCACTGGCGTCATTTAAAAAAAAAAAAACGGGACAAAAGACCTCCATTGAGTGAATGGGAGGCGTAAAAGTTAAATAGAGAAAACCCAAAGAAAACACGTGCAAAGCTAAATCTTATCCTCTTCTCGAAACCTGTTATGATGAGGTGATTGTCCAGACATTGGCCATCAAAGGCCAAAGAGTTATGGTGGTGGGCATTCTGGAAGCAAAATTCCATAGTTAGAGCTAAGAAGACCACACAACGAGAAATGCAAACCAAATGTCAGGGAGGAGGGAACGTCAAAGGTTTAGGGTTTCGAACCATAATTTCTCACCGTTGATTGGAGTGGGGTCATCCTGGCCATTGATCAACATAGTACATTGTCATGATGGAGGCCATGTGAAGGGAGAAGTTGGGTCATGTGATTCATAATACGTGGAAGGAATGGATTTGGTCTTTTGACCAAAGCGCTTAGCGCTATAGCTATAAATCTCTCGACATACCCTCGCCTTGGTAAATAAGAAGTGTAATGTTGTGAGTTAATACCAAAAACTGCCAAACCTTCACCAATACCATGAAACATATCAAAATTTACAATAATACAGAAATAATATTTAACATAACAATAAGTGTTAACATAAAGTCTTTTGTAAACAACATAAACTAGATTACCATATATCCATAGGAAGTTCATGGATAACTCAAATAAGGTTAAGTGGTTAAGTTTTATAAGTACTAAAACATTCATTAACTATGTGTTAGGTATACAAATGGAGATTAAAAGCCTTATAGCAATCCCATTGAAGTGAATTTTAGGAAGAAAAAAAACAGTTGTGCATTAAAAATGGGTATCAGAGATCCAGTTACCAAAATGGGCTTTGTAGGCACCACCACAGTTAATTGAAAAGTATGTAACAAAGTAAATACCAGATACTGATAGAATTTGTATGTTTCACAAGGTAATGAAGTGAGGCAGGCTGCAATAGAATGACAAAGAATTCTCCCCCAGCCATCACAGGTGGAAAAGATTTGTATGTTGAGTTTGGTGATGGTAGCACTCCACTACCCTCTAAGTTTATGGATATCGTGAAAAATTTACAACAAGAGCTAGCACAACTCTCGAGTAGTAATGAACATCTATTGAAAGGTAGTGCAGAGCACGAAAGAATAATAAGATAATGGACTGAAAATTCTAGCTATAGGATTATAGAACCAGAAGGGATCAAAAGGAAAAAGGGTGAAACTGAATCGAAGAAATATGAAAGTGGAGGTGAGTCGGGATGGACATCTATAAAATCACATAAATAAAGGAAGAAAATGGAGCTACCAGGAGCATTTAGCAAGATCAAACCCCCTACTTTTTATGGGGAAAAAGAGGTGGATTGAGAAGCATGGATTCTAAACATGATAAAATATTTCTAGGTGTATGAATATGAGAGTAAATTGAAGGCTTGATTAGCTATTTATTAGTTCCAGGGCAGAGCAACTCTTTGGTGGGAAGAAGTAAAAGCTGTACATTTGTTAGAAGAAAAGTTAGTTTCTTGGGAGGAATTCGAGAAACAGTTTAAGTCTCGATACCTCAGTGAGAATTACCATGATGATCAAGCCATGCAATTCCATCAATTAAGGCTAGGAAAACTAAACATGGATGAGTTTGTAGCGAAATTTACAAACTTCTTACAATATGCCCCTTAAATTAAAGACGTGAATGCCAAAGTACAATGATTTTGAAACTGTTTTCCAGCCTCCTATAAAGAAAGTATTGAATTTGACAATCCAAAATCAATGGATGAACTAGTAAGAAAGGCCAGATTGTGTTATGAGCAGATTAAGAATAGAGGTGAAGGTGTAGAATCATGGCAAAAAAAGGACAAAACCAAGCCTGGAATGAGTGCAAAAAGAAAGAAACCTCCATACCTTAATAATTTTGTTAAGGATCATTAAAGGAAGAAGTTCAGTAAGGGAAATTTGTTTCTTCCTGCATAGTCTTATATTGGATAGAAACCCACGGAATTAAAAAACAAGAAGAAAATTTGCATAAAGGAGAAGGAACCACTGAAGTGTTGGGTTGTAGTGAACCACACTAACATAGGGATTGCCCGCATAATCAAAGATATGTCCAGAATTGTCAGGCAATTCATGAGGCAATGATTGTGAACGATGTTCCTAGAAATATTCCTAGGATCAACACAACACTTGAAGACATGTAGGTTGAGCATCAATCTACTATGATTGAGATTGAAGGTACTATTCTAAACCAAACCATGTCTATTTTAATTTATCTAGGGGCTAGTTTAAGTTATATCAGTGCCCAAACTATAGAAAGATGTAAATTGAAATCTGAAAAATTCAAGAATACATGGTTGGTATAGTTGGCGATTGGTACCAAAAGAAAAGTCACTAGTCAAATAAAATAATGTTTTTTAAATCTAAAGGGTTGTCCTCCAACAACATATTTAAATATTATTCCCTTAAGATCATATAATTTGTTGATAGCCATGGATTGTGATGAGCCCCAGAAATGGGTAACTATATGGGCTCATTTTGCCTCCTAACATAGCTTAATCCACCATTCTCATTAGTTTATTGAATTTTTTTGGTTATCTTTATGCTAATAGAGTGAATTGGGTTAGTCATTAGGCCATGAAGTCTAATGTGTGCTTTATGCAGATTTTTGGTCAATTTTGAGACAAAGTCAAAGGTTTAATGAGCATTTGGTAGCCAATATGCGAGGAAAACAAGGGACAGGATTTGTAGGAGGTTGTCCCCCTCATTTATGACCCCCTACTTCAAATCCTCCTTTAGAAAAATTGGAGCACAAGCAGCCACATCAATGCATCAAAGAGGCAGCCGAGCAAGTGAAGAAGAACTACTGTCTATCTCTAGTCTTGGGAACCAAGCCTCCTTGATTTTAGGAGAGCTGTTGGGGGCTCCAGTTGTATAATTAGGGGGCCTTGGGGCCTTAGTATTTTAGTTGGTTGTTAGACAAATTTTCACACTTTTTTCGCAGTTCTTGCTCAACTCATTTCGAGCTTACTTTTGTGAACAATTTTATGTAATGTGACTATTATTTTGATAATGGAGATGAAATATTTTCTGAGCCAGCACGAATTTCTTTCAGAGGGCTGAAGCTCTTGGGTTAGGGCCCAACCCAAGATGCCCAACATCTCTTGCTTTGTACTCATATGTTTTTTCTTCAGTTCATGAATTAATTTTTGTTAGATAGATTCATTTTCCCTTGGTTAGAATAGATTGCTTTTGTTGGTTTACATAGTTGTTTCCATTTCAATTGTTGAAGTAGGTTAAATAGAGATAGTCAAAGATCCAAAAAAGCCATCAATAGAGCCTTGATCTCCTTTCCTCCCTTTGGGGCCATGAGCTGAGGTCAAGGCACTCTTGCTGCCACTAAAAACACAGTTTTGCTTCGTCCATGCAATTTTTAGTGTTGTAGTTTGATTTAAAAGTTAATGCTCTACTTCAGATCCATTTTTCCATGTTAATTTCTATTTCTTCAATAAATCTCTTTCCATGCTTTCTTATTCATATAGCACTGTTTAGCATTTTATTTTTCTAGGTCAGAATTTAGGTTAACATGAGATATAGTTATGTTCTTTTGGTACAACTAGTTCTTTTCTTGCTTAGATTTAGTGTTTTGATTTGTAGCTCTCTTGCAATAAATCTCTGCTCATAATAAATCAATAAATCAGCCTTCACCATCTCTTTTGATACATGTTTTACAGGTCATTTACAACCCTTCACAAATCTGCCCTAATTTCTGCATTTTCCTCATAATCTTTCCTCTTGTCTCTTGAACAAATCCAACTATCGTTTTCTTTCCTAATCATCCTTAATGAGCTTCAAACACTTTAACACACCCCTATAGTCTTCAGCTACCCTTTCCCACAATTTTTTCCACCTTTAAACCCTCTAAAATAGCTCTCTGCATCCTCCTGTAGATCCCCTGCAGCCTCCTGTAGA
This sequence comes from Pinus taeda, assembly GCA_000404065.3. Taxonomy (NCBI): domain Eukaryota; kingdom Viridiplantae; phylum Streptophyta; class Pinopsida; order Pinales; family Pinaceae; genus Pinus; species Pinus taeda. The sequence goes on along the minus strand of APFE031279311.1, from coordinate 151,945 downwards.
ATTTCCTATACATGGCTTTTTGAGGTCCGATTGCAAGGAATGCCTCCAGAAGGTTACCCGAGGTCTCCTAGGACCCATCCACACCTTCCTACACCTCTGCAAATCCCAAAATCGCCCTCCATTGCCACCTAATTGCTGCCACATCCATAAACAAATGAATTACATCCATAATAATTTCACATAAAATACACAAAAATCCAAAAAAATATGTTTTTTTCTTATTTCCTTCTAGGAACAACTTGAATAGGTGTAGTTTACTTCCTCAATAGGTAATGGAACTCTCTTCCTGGATTTTCACCTCTCTTCTTGCAAAAGTAGGGTTAGTCGGTAAATTAGGGTTTGCTAGGTTTACCTCACATTTCAGTTTTCTTTCTCTTTCTGCAAGTAGAATAGCACCTGTAGAGTAAGCTTTCCTTTCTTTCATCATAGTTAAAGCTTCTTCTGTAATTCATAGAAGTTGGCTTGAGCTCCTAGTGATCTTGTGCCAGCTGACCAAGTGACAGCCTGCAGTAAGAACTAGTACTTGTGCATACATCACCATTGCTTTCAAGTTTGATACCAACTACGGGGTTGATAAAAGTAAAGTAGGAAACCCCAAGAGATGCAGCATTATTGTTGCAATACTGGCGCTCACCACTTTTTGGTTCCATTGCCAGGGAAGCATCAGATTATTTTGTGATTACTGCTTTCTTCTATTTTCTATCGCAACATTATGCTAAGTAGTTTATTTCAGCAAAAGTAGAGTAGTTGTTTCTTCCAGTTTTTGAATTTCCCTGCTTTCATTTTCAATTTTGCAAATTTCATTTCAACAAAAGTAGAGTAGTTGTTCCTTTCAGTAATTTCCTTTTCAGCAAAAGTAGATTAGTCATTTTCTTGCTTTTAGTTTTGCATTTCATTCGCTTTCGTTTTTAGTTATGCAATTCCATTTCAGCAAGTTCATTTCAGTTAGTTGCGATTTGTTTGTTCAATCAATTTCAGTTTTGCAGGTACAGTGAGTGAAAAAAAACAAAAACGAACCAAAAAGATTTCCTTTCATGCCTCGTAGGAATAGAGATAATTCAGGAAAATGTTCGCCCAACACCCCCACTTCTTCACACAGCCATCCTTCTCTCTTCCTCGGTGGTTGTAATCAGGAAAAACCCTTAGGTAACAACTAGACATATTTGAAGAACCTATAGGGGAAGAAGAAGAAGAAAACATTCGTCTAGAGTCAATGGCTGGAAATAGAAATGTTGGGAGTAGTACCTTTTCTTCCAACTCATCCATTAAAGGTGAAATTGGAAACATGCTAGAAGACTTCAAGAGTGAGATGTTGTAGATTCTTGCCATGCATATCAAATGAAAACAAGAGGAAGCAGAGAGAGCTTTGGCCATTTTTTGCCCTAGATGCACTAAGAGGCATCCTAGGAACGAATGCCCATTAAACTCTATAGAGGTTTGTTCAATCTGTGAAGAAAATCATTCTACAGACAAGTGCCCATCCTTGCCCGGCCTTAAAGTTGTATACCAAGGGGCTGAAGGAGTCACTGAACAGATCTATTACATAAACCAAAAGAGGCCACATGGACCTAGACCATACCAGCAAGGGATGCAAGGGACATCCCAAGCATACTACAACCGCAACCAAGCCACTTCCATACTTTCTTGGGGTCCCCCTGCTCATCCTTCCTAGTCCACACCTCCTCCATGGTCCTTCACATCTCAATATCATGCCCAACTAGCCACCCATTCATTTTCAACCCTATGCTCAACCACAACCTTAGTGGAATGCATCTCATCACGGGTGAAGGCCCCAATACATCTCTCTTCCCGCTCTTCTGCCTCCACCACCTACCAAACCACAACCCCATCCACATCCATCTCAAATATACACTCCCACTCAACTACCCATACCATCATTTCCAAACCCGCACATTGAAGTAGCCCAACCCAATTACAATGCTGAGGTACAACATTTCCAAACAACTCCTCTTGAGCTCAATGATATTCAGCATAGCTCAGGAAGAGTATTGCAAAAAAGAGATTATATTGATATCATTTAAGGACCACATCTAGTAGAAGAAGATGCAAAAGAGAAGATCAAAGAACCATGGGCTACACTTGATGAAGAGAAGACATCAAAATCAGAGATCGAGAGAGCTCCCTCATGGTTACCATCAAATCCTCCATGTATTCAAGAGAAAAATCAACAAAAAGAGGAAGATATGAAGGTAATGGTAGAAGAAGACATGAAGAATGATCCAGATCAGTAGAAGGGCCAAGGAAATCACAACTATATTGAGATATGGTTCAAGACAGTCACTAAGTTGCAGCATCACTCTCTTCCTCAACTATGCTTGATCCCTTCAAAGTCAAATCAGTTGGTCTCTGAAATCTGAATATATGTCAAAGCATACATTTCTAGCCTTTACATCATTTTGTCTATCATCTCGATGTGCACATGGCTCCATTGGAAGTATTCTTATACTTGAAAATGATTTTGTTTTTCAAGTAGGGTAGGGTAGAGAGAAAAAAAAAAAAGAAGAAAAAATGAAAAATAAGAGAAAAAAAAAATCTAAGGTGAAAACCTCCTTGGGGGCACCTCAGATTGGCTCATTGATTGAAAACCCCCATGAAGCGGTCAATGGGTTTGAAAGAACAAAAAAGAGGAAAAATAATAAGATCCCTGGGTGAAAACCTCCCTTGGAGGCACCCAGGGTAGCCAATTAGGGTGAAAACCTTCCATGGAGGCACCCAGGCAGGGAATTAGGGTGAAAACCTCTTTGAGGCACCCTAGTTGTTTAAAAAAAAAAAACAAAGAGAGAGAGAAAAAGAAAAAAAAAATGAATTTCCAATTGTATTGCAGGTGTAGGAGGACTATAGGAAGTAGCAGTAGGTGCCAAGGGAGCTCTGAAACCAACAATAACACCTATCCTACCTCCCCTAACCTTTCTCCATCATTCCTGACATTCTTTTCACCTCACTATGCTTCTTTTCCGAAAATTGTGTTTTCTACAGGAGGCTCCTATAGAAATTACAGAGAGACAGAAATGGATTTTAAAAGCAGCTTGAGGAATAGGGAAGCTCAATAAAGGGTTTATAAATCCTCCTGCAGTCTTCAAACCTCTCTTTCATCAACTCTAAGCATGCATCACACCCCAAGCTCATTTTTCTTACTGTCCAAAAAACTCCAGGATGCTCTAATACAAAAATACATAGAGCATAATTTTTTTTTTCCCTAACTTGATAACCATGCATCCATTTAAAAAACTGTTTCATGGGGAGTTGTATATGGATGATGGATGCTCAAGCGATTTCAGCAAATTCCTATGCACGGTTACCAAGAAATTATCTTCCATCACCTTCAACCATTTTTTGCATTTTATCAATATCCGTGCATCCATTTAAAAAAATATTTCATGGGGAGATGCATATGGATGATGGTAACATGCGCAAGCAATTTCAGCCAATTCCACTACAGGGTTTCCAAAAAATTGACCTCCATCACCTTCAGCAATTTTCAGTTTTTCTCGAAATCCATGCATCCATTGACCAAAATGTTTCTATGGGAGGTGAATAATGATAATGGAAATATGCTCAGAAAATTTCAGGTCAATCCAGTCTACCGTTTGGGAGATATGGACAAAACAAGTCACTATCCCATTAAAATCTAGCATCAATAGCATGAGGGTGCAAATCTGAAGGTTGAAGCAGAATCTTGAAGATCAAATCCAGCCAGAAGATACTTGCATAAGACAAACAGTCACACATCAAACAACAGAGAGCATGAAGCAAAGGAAACACAGGCATGTAGCAAAGGAAATACAAGCATGTAGTAGCAAAAGGAACCAAAATACCTCACAACATGAGCATTCGACCTGCAGGTAAGTGTCTAACCCTGTCCTCTATTGCATCTGTATAATTAAAAAACTACATGAATGAGTGAAATGTTTGGGATTAAACCAAAAAGGTGTCCAGTTAACTGGCCACCCTCATCCAGTTTGACTATGCTTATCCGGAGATCCCACGCACGTGTGCCTACTCAACTCACAAAAAATCCAAAAAGACAAGTAGTGGCGGGTGCATAAACTCTGATGCAAATGATGGGAAGTGATTGTGGGTAGAAGGCATGAAGACTCATGATGACATAGCAGTGGGGGCCAACAGTCTGAATAATGGCAACGTACCCTTTTTGCCACCTCACATCATCATCATAAATATCTCCAGTCAGCATAAGTATTCCCTCTTGAACTTATTCACCACCTTTGTTTCCATTTTATCATCGTCCTTGTGACTACAGAAAGCTCCATACCACCTCCATAGCCTCAAACCCATCGCTCTCTATCGTTTTCAAAACTCCTCCTCTTATTGGGCTCTACGAGAGTAGGAACAAGTTCTACAGGAGAACCTCCAACCATTTCTACAAGAGGGCTAGTAAGTAGTTTTATAGGAGAGAACACGGGGTTTTCGCTCAAATTCGGACTTGAAGAGGTAGGATCTATACAAACCCACCTTGGATATTAATATATACAAGGACTGATAAAATTTTAGGGAAGAATTAAACCTGAAAAGAAGAGGATTTGCCTTACAAAATTATCCCTGTTTCTTAAAGAAAAACACAGTTTTTTTCTCTGTTTCCTATTTTTTTGAAAAGTTGTTATCTCCTTCTCCACCTGAGGTGTTCCAAAAGATTATAAACATAATGGCAAGGGGATTCATGAGGAAGGAACCCCTAAATTCAATCAGGCTCCATGAACATCCTGAGGTAGTAGTCATTTTTACCACAGCAAATTGGATGCCATTTTTCGAAAAATTTAGAGGATATGATGAAGAAGTGACTCAGGAGTTTGCCCTTTCCTTGGTACCCCATTCAAAGACCCATGCCACTGTTACTTTTAGAGGTTTCACCATGGAAATCACCCCAAAGTTTATCAATAGGGTTACTAGTCTTCCACTTGGACTACCCTGGAGCAAAGAAGAAAAGCCACTAGGTCAAGTTGCCAATAAAACCTTCTTCCAACCAAATGAGCATCCTGTAGAGGACAAAAATGGCATCAAAAGAACAAGCATACCTTACCCTTGGGATGAGGTTAGTTACCAAATTATCAAGTACATTTCCTGTGAAGGGAGGTATAGCATAGTTTATGGTTACCATTTTAGACTTCTACATGAGCTGAGATATGGAATGGATACTCCCACACCCAAAAAACTCAGTATTCCCTATTTTCTCCTAGAGTCCGTTATAGATTCCAGCATTAAATTGAAGGCAGGGGGTCCAGATCAATTTGCTCACCAAGGACTAATCAAACTGTTGGTGGAAGAAGCCCTCCACACCTTCACAATCCTCATAGCCTGTGAGATCTTCAAAAATATGACAAGAGAAGATGATGTAAAAGCCCTCACATATGACCTCAGTCCTTTTGAATGTGAGGGCGAAGTGCAAAAAGGGGAAGATGAGGAGGAAACCAAAACAAAGGAAGAGGACACCAAACAGAGAAGGAAGAACCTGAAAAAGGGAAAGAAGGGACTAAAACAGAGGAGAAAGACTAAAGGAGAGAAGGAAAAAACTAAACAACATGAGAAGGAAACCAAAACATAGCTAGAAGAAACAAAGCTAGCAGAGGCAGAAAATACAAAAGAAGAGGAAAAAGGGGCAAAGAAGATAGAAGTGTCTCTTGAGACACTAGAAAGGGAAGCAACAACTGTTCTTGCTGCCCTCAACACCCCAGTTAAACCCAAACAAAAGAATAAAATACAACCATCAATGTATTTCAGGGCTCGAAAAAGCACAAGAATAAAAATAGGGAAGCCACAACCATCCTCAAAACAGCCTATCATAAGTTTAGATTCCCCTACTGTCAAAAGGGAAGAATCTCCCTCCAATACCCCCATCATTTATGAAAGAGGCAACCCTAGATCTTCCACTTGGAAGGAAAGAATAAAACTACAGGACTCTAAAACAGTCCTACAGGAGGCACAAAATGCTCTACAAGAGACCCTAACAAAGCTACATGAAACTGAAAAACTTGAGAAAAGGGTAGAAGAGAAGATCAAGGGGAAGGATGAGGCAGCAGAGATACCAGAACCTAACCCCCAACCTTATTTAGGCTCTTATTACAACTTTATTAAAGGAGGAAAAATTATTCCACATAAACTTGCAGTCCCACTTTTCTTTGAACTGGAAAAAGAAAGGATAAGGAGCCATATATGGATGCAGATCACCAAGTCCAAAGGGGTGGAAGACATTGGACACATGGAGAACAAGATGAGAGAGATGGGTAAGGAAATGAGCATTGTAAGACATACAAAAGCCATCAGAAGATCTCACTTGGAAGGAGAGAATGAGGTGTTAAGAAAACAATTGTAGGAAAGGGAAACCCAATTAGCATATGGCCAACTGGGCTATGGAGGCACTAAAGTGCAGACAACCAGCCAAATCATATGGAGTATACCTCAAATAATAGTGGCTATAGTTCCAGATTAAGACTCTGGCACAAAGAGGCACCATGTCTTTTCAGGATTATAGAAAGTTCATGGATCTATGTGACCACAGTTCGGCAGAAGACAAGGCGAAGTTGGGAGAGTTTTATTTTCATAACATGGCCCTTACTGATATGAACCTATGGGACCCCAACACTAGGTTAGGAGACTTGCAGCTAATGGCCATGGCATCATGGATGAGTCATGATGAGAAAAGGGCAACAGAAATCAAGAAGTTGATGGCAAAAGAATAAGATGAGCTCCTAATGATTAGAGCAAAGCCATCAGACCCTATGGCTATCATTAGCACAGACCAGCTACTTGCAAATGATCCTCAAATGGCCCCTAAGTACATCAATGACTAGGCCCAGGCTATTGCACATTTTGAGGACATGGAAAGATTGCTTGGAGATGACTGCATTCATGCCTGCATGAGGAGGTGGAATACACTGCCACATAGCTTGCAGATCAGGGAGTATCACTCCCCAGCCAGGATGAAAGAAGCATTGAGGAGAGTGCCACTGTACAAGCACTCTATGCAGAGTTTGAGGGCCAATTGGATTGGCCTCAAGTTGAGTCCTCCACTGCTACTAGGATTGCTAGAGGGCACAAAGGAAGAAGAAGAAAGACAACAGTGGGAAGAGGTGGACAGAAAGGCTAGATTCCATGATAGGGAAGAGGATCTCACATCGGAGACATAGGATGTCAAGAAGGCCATCAGGGCCATCAAAGATGAAGAGATGGACTAATTGCTCAGAGGATGAGCAACACATTCAATAGGGGGTGTTGATGAGCCCCAGAAATGGGTAATTATATGGGCTCATTTTTCCTCCTAACTTAGCTTAATCCACCATTCTCATTATTTTATTGCATCTTTTGATTATGTTTATGCTAATAGAGTGTATTGGGTTAGTCACTAGGCCATGAAGTCTAATGTGTGCTTTATGCAGAATTTTGGTCAATTTTGAGACAAAGTCAAAGGTTTAATGAGCATTTGGTAGCCAATATACGAGGAAAACAAGGGAGAGGATTTGTAGGAGGCTGTTCCCCTCATTTATGACCCCCTACTTCGAATCCTCCTTCAAAAAACTGAAAGCACAAGCAGCCACATCAATGCATCAAAGAGGCAGCCAAGCAAGTGAAGAAGAACTGTTGTTTATCTCTAGTTTTGGGAACCAAGCCTCCTTGATTTTAGGAGAGATATTGGGGGCTCCAGTTGTATAAATAGGAGGGCTTAAGGCCTCAGTAGTTTAGTCATTTGTTAGTTAAATTTTCACACTTTTGTTGCAGCTCTTGCTCAGCTCATTTCGAGCTTACTTTTGTGAACAATTTTATGTAATGTGACTATTATTTTGATAATGGAGATGAAATATTTTCTAAGCTAGCACTGAGTTCTTTCAGAGGGTTGAAGCTCTTGGCTTAGTGCCCAACCCAAGTTGCCCAGCACCTCTTGCTTTATACTCACATGTTTTTGCTTTAGTTCATGAATTAATTTCTGTTGGTTAGATTCATTTTCCCTTGGTTAGAATAGGTTGCTTTTGTTGGTTTACATAGTTGTTTCCATTTCAGTTGCTGAACTAGGTTAAATAGAGATAGGCAAAGATCCAAAAAAGCCATCAATAGAGCCTTGATCTCCTTTCCTCCCTTTGGGGCCATGAGCTGAGGTCAAGGCACTCTTGCTGCCACTAAAAACACAGTTTTGCTTCCTCCATGCAATTTCTAGTGTTGTAGTTTGATTTAAAAGTTAATGCTCTATTTTAGATCCATTTTGCCATTTTCATTTCTATTTCTGCAATAAATCTCTTTGCATGCTTTCTTATTCATATAGCACTGTTTAGCATTTTATTTTTCTAGGTCAGAATTTAGGTTAACATGAGATATAGTTATGTTCTTTTGGTACAGCCAATTCTTTTCTTGCTCAGATTCAGTGTTTTGAATTGCAGCTCTCTTGCAGTACATCTCTACTCATAATAAATCAATAAATCAGCCTTCACCATCTCTTTTGCTACATGTTTCACAGGTCTTTCATAGCCCTTCACAAATCTGCCCTAATTTCTACATTTTCCTCATAAGCTTTCCTCTTGTCTCTTGAACAAATCCAACCATCATTTTCTTTCCTAATCATCCTTAATGAGCTTCAGACACCTTAACACACCCCTCTAGTCTTTAGCTACCCTTTCCCACCATTTTTTCCATCTTTAAACCCTCTCAAAAAGCTCTCGGCATCCTCCTGTAGATCCTCTTGTAGATCCCCTACAGCCTCCTGTAGAATTTCCTATACATGGCTTGTTGAAGTCTGATTGCAAGGAAAGCCTCCAGAAGGTTGCCAGAGGTCTCCTAGGACCCCTCCACACCTTCCTACACCTCTACAAATCCCAAAGTCACCCTCCATCGCCACCTAATCACTGCCACATCCATAAACAAATGAATTGCATGCATAATAATTTCACATAAAATAAAAAAAAATCCAAAAAAGATGTTTTTTTTCTTATTTCCTTCTAGGAACAGCTTGAATAGATGTAGTTTACTTCCTCGGTAGGTAATGACACTCTCTTCCTAGATTTTCACCTCTCTTCTTGCAAAAGTAGGGTTAGTCAGTAAGTTAGGGTTTGCTAGGTTTACCTTGCATTTCAGTCTTCTTTCTCTTTCTGCAAGTAGAATAGCCATTGTAGAGTAAAATTTCCTTTCTTTCATCACAGTTAAAGCTTCTTCTGGAATTCATAGAAGTTGGCTTGAGCTCCTAGTGATCTTGTGCCAGCTAACCAAGTGAGAGCCTGTAGTAAGAACTAGTACTTGTGCATACAACACCGTCACTTCCAAGTTTGTTATGAACTACCGGGTTGATAAAAGTAAAGTAGGAAGCCCCAGGAGTTGCAGCATTATTGTTGCAATACTGGCACTCACTAGATTGGTTGAAGAAACAAGGAGATATTATAAATTGTTCAGAGAAAAAAATACGGTGTGTGGGTCAAGGTCCACAAACTTGGTTGATTAGAGGAAATCCAAAACCAATATCAGTTTGACAAATTTCAGCTTTACAACTGAAAATGACTGTAAGGAAAGGATGTCAGTTATACATGGTACAGGTGGAAACAAATGAAAAACAACTATAAAAGGAAAATTTGAATACCTTACCTATCATTTGTGAGTTTCAAGATGATTTTCCAATAGAGATTCCTAGGTTACCCCCTCAGAGGGACATATATTTCACCGTTTATTTTGTACCAAGTGCCACTCTTGTGTCAAGAGCTCTGTATTGAATGAGCATACTAGAGCTACTAGGACTAAAAATGTAGTTACAGGGGATGTTGAACAAAGGTTATATCAAACCTAGTGTCTCACCATGGGGAGCTCTTGTACTTTTTGTAAAAACAAAATATGGTACATTTAGAATGTGTATCGATTATCGTCAATTGAATAAGTTAACTATCAAGAATAAATACCCACTATCCCGTATCAATGACCTATTTGATCAAGTGAGGGGAGAAACTATATTTTCAAAATTTGACTTGAGAACTGGTTACCATCAACTATAAATAAAATATGAAGATATTCATAAAATGGCCTTTAGAATGAGATATGGTCACTATGAGTTTATAGTGTTACCTTTCAATCTCACTAATGCACGAACAACTTTTATGTGCTTGATGAACGGTATACTCCACCAATAACTTGATAGGTTTGTGCTAGTATTCATAGACAACATTTTAGTGTATTCAAAAAATAAGAAGAGCAAAAGGAGCATCTCAGATTAGTGTTACAAATGTTAAGGGAACATCAACTTTATTCAAAACTCAAGAAATGTGAGTTTTATAAAGACATAATACAGTATTTGAGACATGTCATTACTAGGGAGGGATTATTTGTTGATCCTGAAAAGGTTAGGGTTATCATGAATTTTCCCATACCTAAGGACGTGTCAGAAATTCCCTCATTTATGGGGATCACAGGATATTATTGAAGGTTTATAGAATATTTTTCAAGATTAGCTTACCCTATCACTTCCTTACAGAAAATGGGTATAAAGTTTGATTGGACAACCAAATGTCAAGAACATTTTGACAAGCTAAAATAATTATTAACCATAACTCCTATATTAAAAATCACATATCCAAATCAAGAATTCACTATTTGTACAAATGCCTATTTGAAAGGCTTTGGGGCAGTGTTGATGCAATGAAATGCAGTAATAGCCTATGATTCCAGAAGCTAAAATTACATGAACAAAATTTTGTTTTGTATGATTTAGAGATGGCAGCAGTGATCCACGCACTCAAAATATGGAGGAACTATTTATTAGGAAAGACATTACCTTGGTAATAGATCACATCATTCTGAAATATTTTTTTAGCCAACCTGATTTAAATGCTAGGCAAGCAAGGTGTTAGAATTCCTCAATGAGTTTGGATTTGAAATAAAGTATATAAAAGAGAAAGAAAAAAAAGTTTCATATGCGTTAAGTAGAAATGCTCATGCTGTGGTAGGGATGGTTGTTAGTAGTGTAAGTACAAATTTTGTGGAACATATGAGAAAAAGCTTTATCTCGAGAGAACAAAATGAAGTAGTTGGTTCATGAAACATGAATGCACACTAGAGTCCCAAGCCACATATGGCATAAGTCATAAGTAGTGCTCCTTATATGGAAATGTTGTCCCTTCTTGGATTTACCATTGGTTTTCCAGCTTGGTTTTTTTCAACACTTATGGTTCCAAATGTCCAAACTGCTTCTCAAGTGGTTTCTCCTCCACCTGAACAATATCAACCTCCAATTGATCCTAAAGTTGACTTTTCGCCTTCTTCGCCTATTTAGTTTTCTTCCTCTTCATCTGGCAAAAACCTACAAATTAGTAACCAGGTGGATAAAAAGAAGAATAAGAAAAGGAAGATTAAGAAGAAGAAAAATAATCACGGAGGCAACCCAAAAACCATTGCTACAGGTGCAACTAATGTGGAGAAAACTTCCAATCATCCCTACAGAGTTAAATTCCCTTGCATGTTATGTAAGGGTGACCACCTTCTTAGGGATTTTCCTGGTATTCCCAAGGTTTTAGAAGTGTGGCCCACTGGCTCAAAGTAGCCTTCATCATCATCCTCTGGAGATCATGCTGGTGAAAAACCCTCAACTAGTGATCGTAAGGTCCATGGGAAAAAGGGTGAATTCAAATTTCCTTGTAGGTTATGTGAAGGGAATCATCCTATTAATATTTTTCCTTATATGGGTGAAGCCTCAAAAGTATTTGGAAAACCTTATAGCTTCTCAGCCTCGTCTTGCAACTGGTTATCAGAAGCTTTCCTTTGATCCTCTGCTAGTTGACCAAGTGATTGATCATAATTCATATGTAGTCAATCCGACTCTCTCTAAATGTGAATCCCATGAGTTTTTTCTAGACCAACCATTGGTTGAGAAAATAGTTGACTCGGTTCCACCTTCAATTGATCGTACCTTTCTCATAGAGAGTGAACTTCATACTGCTTAGGTTCTTCTTGTTTCTTACGAATCCAATGAATTTGGGGCAAATCCTTCTGTTCCCATGGTACAGGGGGGCGATTCCCACATTCCCATAATGCAAGGGGTAAGTTCTCCCATTCCCATGGCACCCCCTCCAAGTAGTATGGTCACTTCCTTTGATTGGAGTTAACTCACATGATATCATCTTCCTTCTTATGTGCCTTTTCATATCACAGTACAAGCTTAAAATATACCTGTACCTGGTGTTAGGGTCCTATAAGTTATAGGATCAATGATCATTGAGTATTTTCTTTCAGTATTTCAGATTGTAAATAATATAGCTTTCTACAAATGATTTCCAAACAAAAGGGATAGAAAAGTGAAAATAAAAAATGAAAAGAGGGGGTAAATACAAAAACAAAAGAAAAAAGAAAAGAAATGATAAATGAACCACATAAAAAATAAATAAACCTGAAAGTGATGCTACTAGCCTTCTAGCTTTGTAAGAGAATAAATAGATGAAATTGTGTGTAACTTGTTCAAAATGCCGCAATCCCTTTATGCTTGAGACATATAGTTTAATCGTGCTCAAGTTGTTTTCAATTTATGTTAATTAGGTTAGAGTGAATAACTTAACCAAACAATTTAATATTGGTTAATATTAGATAGGTATAAATAGGTGAATAATGTTAATCCAACTGTTTAATCTGGATTAATTTAGCTGATTAGATTAGTGTAGTGTTTGAAATAGATAGCCTTTGTCTTTGAGAATAAGAATTGAAGGGGTTTGCATACTCAAATACACCAATATTTTCTTTAAAATAGCATTAGGATAGGAAAACATGGATTTTATGTAATATGTCCGAAGTTTTTCGTTATCCAAAGTTTTGCACTTTGGTTTATGTTTTATACAACAAAAATAGGTGGTGAGGCCATCCATTATTAACATCCCCGCATTTCGCTACCACCCGATCATCCCCCGCTTACATCCAACGACCCATAAAGGAGTTCATACCCCTTGAAGCAATAACGTTTAATGACGAGGGGAGGGGCGGTTCGAAAAGCGGCTTACCTCCCCCCGAGGTGGCACTACGAGGTGATTTCAGATCCCCCCTCCATAAACCTGATACCACTGCACCCCCCCTCCAAAAGCGGTTTTTCCTTCCCACCTATCATGCATTCCTGCCAACTGTCCTGCTCCACTCCTTCCCAAATCCCCATCTACCACATCTAAGACCAATTCCGACTCCATTAACATCCTAACCATTTATCTGCTCCATTACAAGAGTTTAATGTCTAAAGAGACTATTTATCTAATGGTTAAGACCAGTTTCATTGTTGATAAATAAACTTTCACACTTTGATCACACTTTCTTTATATCACTTGTTCAATACAATTCCCTCCTCTTTGTACTGTAATTCTTTCCACAACATTCCTACTACCCATCGTTCATTAATCACCAGTGGTCTACCACTCTGAATTTCCCAAATTACTGGACGCACAGTGATTTCTTACTATTGCAGTCTTTGATTTTCATCCTGCAAACCACCATGGCACCTTAAAATTCCGTTGTGATCAATCTGATGCTTAATCCCCCTATTGCTCTAGACCATACTGCACTGGCAGATCGAGATTATAAAATCACTAAAACATAGTGCAAATTTGACTTGTTTGAAATGTGTTGTTGGTTCCAAGACAATTTCCTTGATCAATTTGACAAAATACATCTCTAGCAATGCAGACTCCCTTTATTTTCAATTCCCCAATCCTACCATTTTCTTGCATTTTTCCTGAGATGCCAAGCCTCTTACCTTGTAAGAAATAGGATAATTATCTCCCCAAATGGTGAAATTCTCTTCACCATCAGAACTGATATTATTAATCAAATGCTATAGGTTCCCCACTATGATTCCCTCTCTCCTTTCTCCATTGAAGCTCTCAGAGTAATTTACCAGAAGTTAACTTTCCCCCAGAGAGCATCCATCTTTGAAATCTTCCTCCCCGAAGACTCTCAAATCCCTAAGAGAAATCCCCCATATCCCTCTTCTATGTTCCCTCAAAGGACAAGACATGTTATTTTTGTTTTGTCTTCCATTCTTGGTTACTACTCAGATGAGTGGGTAGATGAACCTATCTAGGCTTTTTGTCCACTCGTTCTTCAGAAGAAGGACCATCAGTGACCTTTGGCTATGGTCACTTCTTAGAAAATATAATTCATGAACAATTCCTTCAGTTTTTCACTGAAGGAATGTTCAGATACTCATCCATTCTTATGTACATGTTTATATTCTTCCAAGTACATATGTTTCCATTCTCAGTACAAAAACTGGATCAACAAGGAGAGCCACAATCAATTGTTTACTGGAGTTCTTTAGTCAGAAAACAGTCATAGGAGTACAACTTTTCAGAGTTTATAGATCAATTTGTATATCCAATCACTTGTGTGTTGAGTGGCCAGAAGGTTTTAAGGATCAGTGAAGAAATTCAGAAGGTTCTGCAACTCGATGAACAGGTTAAAACAGGGGATTGGTACCTTTACCAATCACTTACAGAGATTAGAGTGTATGGTTCAGAGCTGCCACCATACAAACTGCCCAAATACTTACCCATGAGAATATTTTCCTTGGAATATATTATGCAGATAATTCATTCTGACGATATTCACTTTGTTGTAGCCAAGAGAAAAAAATCCCAGTTCAAGATTAAGACACAAGTTGGACCATTCATTTTCAACACTAGAGAAGCAAGAGAGGAAGCATACCTCTTGCTGAAATGAATGAACTTCCCTATTATTTTCACTTGGTCTTATGAACCCTTTGGGGTAGTTTCCAAGTTGAGAGTAGAGCAAGAAACTACACCATACGTGCACATACAGAAGCCTAAAATTGAAAAGTATATGAACCAGCACACTTAGGTGGAAAACACATTGATGGATGCTAAGGAGCACGTAATTTGAAGGAAAACTTCTGAGACTCCACTACCCAAAGAGAAATAAAAAAAGAGAGCAAAAGAGGATGATTCCCCATTGACTGAAGTATCATCTAAGGAATTTAAAATATATACTAAGAAGCTTAAAGTTGGCTCTGGTTCTAAAATATAATTTCCATGACTTGATGACACACAAGGCACTATTGTGCTCTCAAATTTGAAGACTTTCAAGACGGATAGTGATACTACAAAATCCCCATCATCTTCCTCAGTTACAAAGGATATTCTAGCTACTATCCCTTAGACACCTGAAACATCTACAAACTAGAGAGAGTTGGACATTTTTCAGAGATACAAAGAAATCAAGGAGAGAAATGAGGCCATTCATGGCAACATATGAGCTCAATTACAAAAGAAATATTCTTCCATTCAGCACAGACTCATATCAACATATGATACAGAGAAGGGAAGAATGCATATGGAATTCTTACAAGCCCAGGTCCTTCAACCAAAGTCAGCAGCAGACTTCGAACATACGCCTGTTGAATTTGAAGGAAAGGATGTCCATCCTTTGGATCAAATAGATATGCATAGACAAGTAGGTGAGATGGTATATTTGACTTTCACACAGACTGCTATCACTGCCTCAAAAATACAACTCACTCTAAATAATGTGCAGTCTCAATTCAAATTGGAGAAAATTTCCTCATTCGCCAAAGATGCTAGAATCAAATACTTGGAGGAAATGATAATGAAGGTAGACATTGATCCATAAGATGCAAAAGCTACAAAAGAAATAATCAGAAAGAAGAATGTTGATATTGCAGCATTGAAGAAGCAATTGAAGATGCCAGCGATTGAAGACTACCAAGCTAAAGAACTTGGAGACACAGATCTACAAAAGGAAGAAATGCTAAAGCTACTAGTGGAGCAAGCTGCCCAGTATAAAGAAATGGAAGCAGAAATGGATAAGTTAATAAAGGAAAAGGAGCAGAATTCACAGCTTGTTGTGGTTCCTCTTGATGCAGTTCCAGTTGCATCTCTGCTATAGACAGGTGTCTCTACAACAACTACTAAAACCGGAACATCATCCTCAATAGTGCTTCCCACTCTAGTGGTGGATGACCTAGTTAAATTGGCTCAATATATGGAAAATATGACTATACAAGAAGAAAAGTTGAAGAAACTAAAGTAGGAGATAAAAAATTTGCAGGAGCAGAGTAAAAGGTATGAAAATTCCTACTTGACAGAAACACAAAAAGCTCACACCTTGTCTCGAATATTACAAAAAATGGAAGAAGATTGTACCATGGGAAAAACATTGGCACGGGTGAAGGAAAACATCTCGAAAATAAATAATGAAGACATGGGAGAAATTTGGCCTTCTATCCAAATCATTTTTGAACAGAAGGAACTTTTTGAAAGGTCAACTGAAGCCATTGAGCAGGTTAGAAAGAAGCTAGCAGACAAACCAAATGAAGCTACTGAACTGATAAAATTTCTAAATTCGAAGAACAGTTAAGAGCTAGAAGAATTAGAGGTTGAAGACAAAACTGAAAAAATTTTGGAAGTTAGGAAGGTGCTGACTAAAAGGAACCTGATGAGACAGCTTGAAGAGAAGGAGCAAAACATGAACATAGGCATACAGATTCTTTTCCAAGCTGGAGCCTCTCTACAAGAAAGGACTTCCAAACTTGTTGGTTATTAATGACATACTTAGTACATGGCCAGATTAAAGTGCACATATATGAATAAGGCGAGGGATAGCTCGAACGTTACAGCCGGAATACTTAATATGATAGGAAGGGTGTTTCTGGAAGCACTATTGTTTGATGTCTACATCCAATATGCAATTCCAAATTTGTTCATCACCCAACTGACATTTTCTTGGTATACCGAAGCTGATGAAGTGTACATAAAATTAATGAAGGTGAATATCCCAAGCAAACAATGTTGGGATAAACTCTGCGAACTGTTGGAGTAAATGGCAAATTCAGGCAGAATAGCTAAACGTTACCACACATCTAGTTTTTTAGCACTAGACAACCAATTGTTCTTTTATTTCAGAGCCACCACTTCAGACAATTCAATTCTCCTAAGTTTATTGAAACAAGTTAGTTTAATGTAGTCTTATGATTTTGTAGATACATCCTCATCATCTTGATAGGATATTTGTTGTAATTTAGTTATAAACACTTCAATTGTTGAAGTGGTACAGGTTGGTTTTTGTATGAAGAAACACTATTGTATACCTTTATAGAAATTCTCACTATAGATCAATAGATTATGCAATATACTAAAGCAAAATACCAGATTTACTTCTACAACAAACTTGTGGAAGCTTAATCGATTATGAGCAAGATCAAATAGAACACATATAATAGATGAAGAAGCAATCATACACATGAAACATAGAAGAATACTCTGGGAAAAGCCTTAGCTAAAAACCCCAATCTCTATATCATCAGACAAGTGGAAATATGTCTGGATTACACAAAGCTTTAGCTAACAAGCTATCCAGCTCTAAGTACACTGCTACTCATAGCCAAAATAGACAACACATATCTCTTCCTTCAGTCCTCCAAGCCTCCTATTTCCTTGCGCCGTTTCTCCTGCATCCTCTAGCTGCAACCTATGTGATTCTCACATCACACACAACACTAACCTCTGAAATCATTGCGCAATCCTGAAGGAGATGATTCCTTCTGCATAGATGAGTTTCCTTTATAGGAAAATTCCTCCAACTGATAGTACACTGTGCCTTCCTTTAATCTCAACTAGGTCTTTCCCTAAACTGACACGCATGAGTTATTTATGAGAGAATATTCAGTTATCTAGAGTACACTAGTTGCATGCATGCATGCATTAACTAACTGAACTCACAATTAGTTCCTCCAACTATTTGGAACTAATTTGACTAGACTTAACTTAGTTAACTAAGCTAGATAATTACAACTCAAATACAACTCATCCTTATCTCCTTAATTAAGGGATAACTTCCTCACTCAAAGGGATAACTGTTGCATGTCTTTACAAAGACTTCATGTTTGATTTTCTCCAACTAATTAAATCAAGATGAATTAATTAATCATTTTTCAAATAGCTACTGAGACCAAATTCAAATTTTAATTCTCAATTTTAATTCAAGGACTAATTAAAATTGGAATCTATCGTGAAATGCTATTTAAGGAAATGTTATTTTTAGCATTTCTAGTTTTTGCTATTTCCAACAGAGTTGGAGTATATCCTGAAATGATATTTATAGCAATGCTATTTTTAGCATTTCTATTTTAACAATTCTTGTTGCCATTTTCAACACTCCCTCTCAACAAGAAAGGCATTCAACTCGAAACCAATCCTGAACCTTTGGAATGTTTTGCATGCAACACTTCTCTCAAGTGTTGTTGCTCCAACAACTCCAGAAACAAAAAAATCTCCGAACTAACCTCCCTGTTGGGTTAGAAACATCTTCTGATGTTGAAGCTTCCTCTGCCGCTGACAAGTGCTCCCTCTATGACCTCTGAGCTGCTACAACACTCCATGTATCTCGCACTGATGCACACCTCTCTGTGCCATCCTTCACTGGTGCAACACTCCAGTGCCTCTCACATTGTTGCAGCCTGCTAGGTTTGCATTGTCTTGGGATTCCTACACTGTAGCTCTCTCTCTCACTCCATCTGCATCTGCCTTTACCCACTCATTCAGTCCTACTACTCCTCGTCAGGGCTCCCGTAGCAAGATCTAATCAAAGAGGTTAGGTACCTCAAGGATCCTAACCCTATTTCAGCCTTCTTAGGACTATCAGTTCACATCACCCCACCTCACATCTGTAGGTATTGCTGCATGTGATCCCTCTTCCCACTTGGCTCAAAATTTCCCCCTACTGGAGGTCTCCGCATGAGTGGATGCCTCCATTCAGTCTCCTCTCAACATCTCCAATTGTGGCTCCTCCACAATTGTCTGAGACTTCTTCTTAGACTGCATGTTGAGAGGTAATTTACTATCCCTCTCAACCACCAAGTCTCTAACCTTTGCCTTGCTCCTCAAGGCTTTGCATGCATCTTGAACCTCAAGCATACAGGTTCTTGGCTAACAAACCAATCTGTTTCATCTTTCCCAGCATCACGAAATTTTCTGGAAAAAGAGCTGATTTTAAATCAGCAATATCAACCTCATCTGAACTCTGATCTAGCTGAGTTTCTTTTTGAATTTGGGTATTTTTCTGCAAGGAATCCAGATCTGCTTTTTTTTTTTTTCTGAAAATTTTTAACAAAAAATTTCAGATCTTCTCTGAAAATTCGTGGCCTAATTTTTTTTTTTTTACTTCGAATTTTCTTCTTCGTACACTGTTCACTACTTTGATCACCTTTGCTCTGATACCATGTAGAACCTATTCTACAAAACTCGCTCCGGTACCATGTAGAAATTCTCACTGTAGATCAACATATTATGCAATATACTAAAGCAAAATACCAGATCTACTTCTACAACAAACTTGCAGATGCTTATTCGATTATGAGCAAGATCAAATAGAACACATATAATAGATGAAGAAGAAATCATACACATGAAACGTAGAAGAATACTCTAGAGAAAGCCTCAGCTAAAAACCCTGATCTCTATATTATCAGACAAGTGGAAATATGTCTGTATTAGACAAAGCTTTAGCTAGCAATCTATCTAGCTCTCAGTATAATCCCTCTATTGCTCATAGATAGAATAGACAACACATATTCCTTCCTTCAGTCCTCCAAGCCTCCTATTTCCTTGCGCAGTTTCTTCTAGGTCCTCCAGTTGCAACCTGTGTGATTATCACCTCACACACAACATTTACCTCTGAAATAATTGTGCAATCCTGAAGGACATGATTCCTTCTACATGGATGAGTTTCCTTTATATGAAAATTTCTCCAACTGATAGTACACTGTCCCTTCCTTTAATCTCAACTGGGTCTTTCTATGAACTGACATGCATGGGTTATTTATAAGAGAATATTCATTTATCTGGAGTACACTAGTTGCATGCATACATGCATTAACTAACTGAACTCACAATTAGTTCCTCTAACTGTTTGGAACTAATTTAACTGGAATTAACTCAATTAACTAAGCTAACTAATTACAGCTCAAATACAACTCATCCTTATCTCCTTAATTAAGGGATAACTTCCTTAATCAAAGGTATTCATGTTTGATTTCTCCAACTAAATAACTCAAGAAGAATTAATTAATCATTTTTCAAATAGCTACTGAGACTAGATTCGAATTTTAATTCAAGGACTAATTAAAATTGGAATCTATCCCAAAATGCTGTTTATAGCAATGTTATTTTTACCATTTCTATTTTTTTCTATTTCCAACAGAGCTGGAGTATATCCTGAAATTCTATTTATAGCAATGCTATTTATAGCAATGTTATTTTTAGCATTTCTATTTTTAACAATTCTTGTTGCCATTTTCAACACTCCCTCTCAATAAGAAAGGCATTCAACTCGAACCCAATCCTGAACCTTTGGAATGTTTTGCATGCAACACTTCTCTCAAGTGTTGTTGCTCCAGCAACTCTAGAAACAAAAAATCTCCGAACTAACCTCCCTGCTGGGCTAGAAACATCCTCTGATGTTGAAGCTTCCTCTGCCACTGACAAGTGCTTCCTCTGCCACTGACAAGTGCTCCCTCTATGACCTCTGAGCTACTGTAACACTCCATGCATTTCACACCATTGCACACCTCTTTGTGCCATCTTGCACTGGTGCAACACTCCTGTGCCTCTCGCATTGTTGCAACCTACTAGCTCTGCACTGTCTTGGGATTCCTGCACTATAGCTCTCTCTACTGCTCCATCTGCATCTGCCTCTACCCACTCAGCCAATCCTACTACTCCTCATCGAGGCTCCCGTAGCAAGGTCTAATCAAAGAGACTGGGTACCTCAAGGATCCTACCCCTATTTCAGCCTTCTTAGGACTATCACTTCACATCACGCCACCTCACACCTAGAGGTATCGCTGCATGCGATCCCTCTTCCCACTTGCCTCGAAATTTCCCCCTACTAGAGGTCTCTGCATGAGTGGATGCCTCCATTCGGTCTCCTCTCAGCATCTCCAATTGTGGCTCTGCCACAATTGTCTGAGACTTCTTCTCGGACTGAATGTTGAGAGGTAATTTACTCTCCCTCACAACCACCAAGTCTCTAACCTTTGCCTTGCTCCTGAAGGCTTTGCATGCATCTTGAACCTCAAGAGCATATAGGTTCTTGGCTAACACACCAATCTGTTTCATCTTTCCAGCCATCATGAAATTTTCTGAAAAAAGAGCTGATTTTAAATCAGCAATATATCCCTCATTCAAACTCTGATTCATCCAAGTTTTTTTTTTGAATTTGGGTATTTTTCCATAAGGAATTCAGATCTACTATTTGTTTCTGAAAATTTTTCACAAAAAAATTCAGATCTGCTCTGAAACTCACTGCCCAATTTTTTTTTTTACTTCGAATTCTCTTCTTCATATATTGTTCACTGCTTCGATCACCTTTTCTCTGATACCATGTAGAAATTTTTCTACAAAACCTCGCCCCGATACCATGTAGAAATTCTCATTGTAGATCAACATATTATGCAATATACTAAAGAAAAATACCAGATCTACTTCTACAACAAACTTGCGGAAGCTTAATCGATTATGAGCAAGATCAAATAGAACACATATAACAGATGAAGAAGAAATCATACACATGAAACACAGAAGAATACTCTGGGGAAAGCCTCAGCTAAAAACCCCAATCTCTATATTATCAGAGAAGTGGAAATATGTCTGGATTACACAAAGCTTTAGCTCACAAGCTATCCATCTCTTAATACAATTCCTTTGCTTCTCATACATAGAATAGACAACACATATGTCTTCCTTCATTCCTCCAAGCATCCTATTTCCTTGTGCAATTTCTCCTAGGTTCTCCAGCTGCAACTTGTGCGATTCTCACCTCACACACAACACTAACCTCTGAAATAATTGCACAATCATGAAGGAGATGATTCCTTCTACATGGATGAGTTTCCTTTATAGGAAAATTCCTCCAACTGATAGTACATTGTCCCTTCCTTTAATCTCAACTAGGTCTTTCTCTGAACTAACATGCATGAGTTATTTATGAGAGAATATTCAGTTATCTGGAGTACACTAGTTGAATGAATGCATGCATTACTGACTGAACTCATGATAAGTTCCTCCAACTGTTTGGAACTAATTTAGCTAGGCTTAACTCAGTTAACTAAGCTAACTAATTACAACTCAAATACAACTCATCCTTATCTCCTTAATTAAGGGATAACTTCCTCAATCAAAGGGATAACTGTTGTATGTCTTCACAAAGACTTCATGTTTGATGTTCTCCAACTAATTAACTCAAGATGAATTAACTAATCATTTTTCAAATAGCTGCTGAGACCAAATTCGAATTTTAATTCTCAATTTTAATTCAAGGACTAATTAAAATTGGAACCTATCCCGAAATGTTATTTATAGCAATGTTATTTTTAGCATTTCTATTTTTTGCTATTTCCAACAGAGTTGGAGTATATCCTGAAATGCTATTTATAACAATGCTATTTTTAGCATTTCTATTTTTAATGTTTCTTGTTTCCATTTTCAACACTCCCTCTCAACAAAAAAGGCATTCAACTCGAACCTGATCCTGAACCTTTGGAATGTTTTGCATGCAACAATTCTCTCAAGTGTTGTTGCTCCAACAACTCCAGAAACAAAAAAAATCTCCCAACTGACCTCCCTGTTGGGCTAGAAACATCCCTTGATGTTGATGCTTCCTCTACCGCTGAAAAGTGCTCCCTGTGTGACCTCTGAGCTGCTGCAACACTCCATGCATCTCGCACCATTGCACACCTCTCTTTGCCATCCTGCACTGGTGCAACACTCTTCTGCCTCTCGCATTGTTGTAGCCTACTCGCTCTGCACTGTCTTGGGATTCTTGCATTGTAGCTCTCTCTGCTACTCCATCTGCATATTCCTCTACCCACTCAGCCAGTCCTACTACTCCTCGTTGGGGCTCCCGTAGTAAGGTCTAATCAAAGAGGTTGGGTACCTCAAGGATCCTATCCCTATTTCAGCCTTTTTGGTACTATCACTTCACATCGCCCCACCTCACACTTGAAGGTATGGCTACATGTTATCCCTCTGCCCACTTGGCTCAAAATTTCCCTCTATTGGAGGTCTCTGAATGAGTGGATGCCTCCATTCGATCTCCTATCATCATCTCCAATTGTGGCTCCTCCACAATTGTCTAAGACTTCTTTTTAGACTTCATGTTGATAGCTAATTTACTCTCCCTCTCAACCACCAAGTCTCTAACCTTTGCCTTGCTCCTCAAGGCTTTGCATGCATCTTGAACCTCAAGAGCATATAGGTTCTTGGCTAGTACACCAATATGTTTCATGTTTCCCACCGTCACGAAATTTTCTGGAAAAAGAGCTGATTTTAAATCAGCGGTATCTCCCTCATCCGAACTCTGATTCAGCCGAGCTTTTTTTTTTGAATTTGGGTCTTTTTCCACAAGGAATCTAGATCTGCTATTTATTTATGAAAATTTTGCTCAAAATTTTTCATATTTTCTCTGAAAACTCGTGGCCCAATTTTTTTTTTTACTTAGAATTTTCTTCTTCGTATATTATTTAGTGCTTCAATCACCTTTGCTCTAATACCATGTAGAAATTCTCACTGTAGATCGACATATTATGCAATATACTAAAGAAAAATACCAGATCTACTTCTACAACAAACTTGTGGAAGCTTTATTGATTATGAGCAAGATCAAATAGAACACATATAACAGATGAAGAAAAAATCATACACATAAAACACAGAAGAATACTCTGGGGAAAGCCTCAGCTGAAAACCCCGATCTCTCTATTATCATACAAGTGGAAATATGTATGGATTATATAAAGCTTTAGCTCACAAGCTATCCAGCTCTCAGTGCAATCCTCTGTTTCTCATAGACAGAATAGATAGCACATATGCCTTCCTTTAGTCCTCTAAGCCTCCTATTTCATTGCACAGTTTCTCCTGGGTCCTCCAGCTACAACCTGTGTGATTCTCACCTCACACACAACATTGACCTCTAAAATAACTGCGCAATCTTGAAGGAGATGATTCCTTCTACATGGATGAGTTTACTTTATAGGAAAATTCCTCCAACTGATAGTACATTGTCCCTTCCTTTAATCTCAACTGGGTCTTTCTCTAAACTGACATGCATGAGTTATTTATGAGAGAATATTCAGTTATCTAGAGTACATTAGTTGCATGCATACATGCATTAACTGACTAAACTCACAATTATTTCCTCCAACTATTTGGAACTAATTTAACTGGACTTAACTCAGTTAACTAAGCTAACTAATTACAACTCAAATACAACTCATCCTTGTCTCCTTAATTAAGGGATAACTTTCTCAATCAAAGGAATAACTGTTGCATGTCTTCACAAAGACTTCATGTTTGATTTTCTCCAACTAATTAACTCAAGATGAATTAATTAATCATTTTTCAAACAACTACTGAGACCAAATTCAAATTTTAATTCTTAATTTTAATTCAAGGACTAATTAAAATTGGAATCTATCCCGAAATGCTATTTATAACAATGCTATTTTTAGAATTTCTATTTTTTTCTATTTCCAGCAGAGTTGAAGTATATCCTAAAATGCTTTTTATAGAAATGTTATTTTTAGAATTTCTATTTTTAACATTTCTTGTTGCCATTTTCAATAACCTTTTGCTAAAGCATCAACTGATTTTGCAAAGTAATACAAAGGTTCTTTCACAATAATTGTGTAAAATTGTTGGTGAAGTAAATCTATCTGTTATATGCGTTTATATCTCTCTGTTTATAGCACATGATTGTTTTCTACAAATCTAAATTATTCAATAGATAAATAAAGGGCAAAACCTGTTTAAATCTACACTCTGCACCCAACTACGAATAATTTCTATGTTTTCTTCTTATATTTGAATATAGAATTTAGGTAACAATGCTCTATATTTTAAAGTGAACCTTATTTTGTTCTTCTTCTCCATTTCACATACTTTAAAGGATCTAGTTGGTTTGGCTACCTTGCCTTGTGACATCTATCTGTAGAGACTCTAGTTAATTAGTATTTTATGTATTAGACTCCATAGCCCAATGGAACTATAAGTTATCATCCAACCATTCATATAAATCAAACCTCAAACTTCATAACCAGCCTAATATTTGATTAAACAAAGCTAAATATTACAAAGAGAGCCCTCTCTGAAGCTGGCAGGGCTAGATCCCAGCTTTCAAATTTGGTTTGTGGTTACCTTGGTGATTTTCATCTGCAACCTTAGAAAATTACTGAGTTCTAACACTTGGCACAATCATAGATGAAGACGCATCTATTAGTGGTATGTCCTCAACTACTTGGCAAGCTTTAAGTTCTCTACAGCTTGTGCCCGTTACCCAGAATTTGTTGGATTTTAACAAAAGGAACCAGTCAATTGTTAGGGATCCTTCCTAAATTGCCTATTAATTTTGGGGGAAAATTCATCTATATCGATGTGATGGTTGTACAAGTCCCTTTGGATTTTAATTTACTCCTTGGACATGACTATGTTTACATCATGGGATCTCTTGTATCTTCTCTCTTTCGTGTCATATGTTTCCTGCATGAAGGAATAATTGTGTCCACTTATCAACTTTCGTTCGTTGATTTGAATTTGCCTCCCAATCAACGATCTTCCATAAATGGTTCTTGTATGAAAGTGGTATCACCTATGCCACAAGTTAATTATGTGGAAACCTATTCCATGCTTGCCTCTACTGATGATCTAGTAAGTAATATAATGCATCATGTACTGGGCGAATTGGACCCTAATTTTTCCATTAGATCCCTTGACATGTATCCATTCTAGAGCATTATTCTCCCATGTGATGAGAACCTCTTGGAAGCCATGATCTCTTGTAGTCTATAATCAAGGTTCTCAGAGAAGATTTCTTTGTCTTGGCTTAAGCTCCCTAAAAAATGAATCTAGGTGCAGAGTTCCTTTACTTGTGTCAATCTCATTAAAAAATGAAACAAGGTGTTGTAATAGAATTCCTTGTCTTTTGTCAATCTCCTTAAAAAATGAAACAAGGTGTCATGAGCATGGTTATTTTCATGTGTCAAGCACATTGAAAAATGAAACCAATATCAAGCATAGTTTATCTCTATTTCAAGCTTGTGTAAAATTGAAACCAAATCCAAGCATAGATTTTTCTCATGTTTTAGGATTGTGAAAACATGAAACTATTTTCAAATTATCCTCAAGCATAGTTTCCCATGTTTCAATATTGTGTAAAAATGAAACCATTTACACTTTACCTCCTGTGATTATCGGTTTTATCAGCCTGTTTTTGCTAGATAGCCTTCATTTTTCCATTCCATCGTCACCATCTCTTTCCTTGATCATAGGCTTTCATTTGGTTGTTCTACCCTTGTCTAAGGAACATCTATGATGAGTGGTCTTATTAGCCAAACTATTAACATTTACATTTTTTGAGACGTTCCATCATGATCGGAACCAATTGCTATAATTTTATACCACTCGTTCCTCCAAGTGGAGTCCTCTTTTAGCTCTTTTCAGACTCCAAAAATATGAAATGATTTCTGAGAACTTTTCTTTTCAAACTCGTAAAACTAAATGAAGAGACGTCTACTCCATATAAGTTTAACCCTTTTCTGGATTGAGATACACTACCTACGAAAAATGAATACCTTAGTCGAACATGAAAAAGAGGTTCTTTTGATTATTGTTTTCTACCTTTTCAGACTTAAGAGACTATCTACAAAAAGAGACCTCTAGAATTTCCTTTTGCCTCTTTCTCAAACTCTCTAAACATGAAAAATATTTTGAGTTACCCCTCCACTAGACTTGTAAAACTAAAAGGATGAAGGACTTGTCATAATGATGAGACGGAGCTACTCCTTCCTAAGGCTCATTAAAGATACTATGATTGATTCATCCGAAGGATGAACATATACGGCAAGCATATGGTATCCTCTTCAAGCCTGATATTAAAAATAAATAGGTACTCACTAGAAATAGTGGGGAAAAATGGAAAGAAACATATATCCTGTATTTTGTATGAAAAGTAGTATGTCACTCTTGAAGATGACACTCAATTGTATCTCTTGTCGGGTTTGGGACATCCTCACTTTGTCACTTGTCTTACTGGTTTGGGAAATCTATTTTCTTCTCATTTTATTATCATATTTTCATCATGACCTCTGATCATATGTTGAGTCAAATGCTGCCAAATTTCAAAGTCGTGTGACCGATATGTTCAAGAGAAGTGTCATCTACAATTCAAACCACCTATACCTTGCTTGAATTTTCTACAACAATCCTGAATTACTCTTACCAAGTATGCAAAATCCCATGTTTTGTGTTGATGTTGTGGGAAACATTATGCACCTCCTTCAATGGATCACTTCATGTGTACTCCAACTAATTATCCAGGAAGATGATTTAGAAACTCCCCATCAGTACCTTAGAGCTTGCATGCCTCAATGGCATGTTCCTCACATTCAACGATACATTCACATCATTGGCCTTCGATCAAATGATTCTGTGAGTGTTCAACTTCATCTTCATTTTCCACACTTGTTAGTTGTGTTGTTGAACCTTAAGAGACATTGTCACCATTGGTGGTTTCTCTCATGTGTGTTAACAATTTACATCATTGGCTGATAATTAGGTGGTTTCTTCCATGTTCGAGTCCGACACATCTATTCACATGGTGGGATTCATACTTTGGTTGGGTCAAGACAGAGATGAAGACCTTGGTTTCCATATGATAAATCCAGGTTGCATGGAGTTGTTATATTTTCATGATTGTACACCTGATCCCTTCTATTCAGATGGTTGCGTCCATGCCACGGATCTTGTTATCACCTGGATTGAACCTCACGCTGAAGGAAGGCAATGCCAGGGTAACAACAAAGCACGCTTAGCCAAGCAACTAGCCCTACTAGGCCAGGAGAGGGATCTTTCCGTAAGGATCTCAGCCAAGATGACTGGATCAGGAAAAGGATTTTAGACTAGGTATAGTAGCACAAAATTTTGATTGGATTTTGAAGGGGTTTTGCTAGATCAGGAGGAGCTAGATAGTTTAGGGCTAGGGAATTAGGTCAAAATTGCAGGGTGTTCAATGGGCAAGGTAGGCATAAGTTTTAGCACTCAAGGGCTTAATGGGTGAGGTGTTTAAGACTGGTGAGAGGCTAGGAAGAGCATGTGATTATGATGGATCCTTCCCAAAATGTAGGAAACATATAATGGTGAATACTTTCCCAAAGTAGAGCAGTGATGTAATGAATTTTTCCTATCAACTTGAAAACATTCACTTAGAAGCAATGAAATGATTAACGAAATACACAAAACATACTAACATATCATCATAAGAGAAGAAGCTGTACTAAAACTCCATTCCACATGGATCACAGAAAAATAGCTGCAATTCTTATTAATCTCTTGCTAAATTGCTACAAAATGATGTACAATCAAGGCATGAGCATCCAGCTGAGTCCAACCCTTTACAATGAGAAAGAAGAAGAAGATATAGGAATTTTTTCAACCTCCTCCCATCCTCAAGGGTCGAATCCCTAAGATGAGGATCTAATCTAACCAAAACTGAACAAGAAACAAGAATATAGCCATCTTAACAACTTGCCTCTAAAAGTGAAAAACTAATTCATTTGAGCTCAAATTGACTTTTAATGCAATGAGTCTAGCCTCTACTACTAATTATCCATCATATTTACATGCCAAGTCATAATTTACAATGGTAAAACATCCTCCATGAGATAAAATCCATGAACACAATCAAAACTCATAAAAATAGCCATCCTATGCAAAAATTTCCCTACGCACAGCGCCACTGGCCCAACACGCAGTGCCACTTTCAAGTCCTTTTTGTATGCCTTCCCGACATCCAAAGTGAGCTCATGATAGCTAATTGGAAAGGTATTCAAGTCTACATTCCCAAACACCTAGAATTTATTAATTTAAAACTCATTTGACCTCTTAAAAGTTGATTCTCCCAAGACTGCTTCTGTGTGTCCAAAAAGTGGTAGAAAGGTCATTTTTAGGGTGTTTTTTGACCTTTTGGTGGACCAATTCTGCCACAAAAACTTAGAAAATCCATAGGGTGCATGTACTCATCACTCGGAATCCAAAAATGAAAACCATTTGTGCATTGGGTGCCGCTAGGAAAAGCGCAACGCCAGTGGCGCTGCACGTTGAGCCAGATTTTCTGTTGGCATTATGGCACAGGTTTGGAGCCATGGCACAGGTGTTGTCCTTGATGTCAACTCTCTTTGGTAACAGATCTCAGTTTAGGCTTTCAGAATGAAGGAAAAGACATATACGCAGGTTCGTCTAGACGAATATGCGTATACACGCGGGTTAGACGTTAGAAAGGCGCATATGCGTATACACGCACTTTCACACAAAGAAAAGCACGTATATGTTGGAGAACTTACCTTTGGTCCATGGTAGTTAGTCCTTGGTGTTTGAACCTATGGTTTTGGACCATGGTACCCCGTCAGAGGTGTTGATCCCAAGTATTGGGTCCGTGGTATTGGCTTATTATGGTTTTGGACCGTGGTATTGTGGAAGGCCTAAGACTATAAAAGAGGAAGGAGATCATGTGGCAAAGGATCATCTGAATTATTATTGAATATCTGATAAAGTGCTAGATCTGGAATACTGGTAATTGGGTTATGGTGCAAATCTGGATCTGAATGAAGGAGGAACCTTAGTGCAAAGAGAAGGATAAGTTCTATTGATGGGTCATAATCTTTAAGCTTGAATGATAGTATCTTTGTATGATTTTGATATGTTATATGTGGCGCTTGCTTGATCTATAAAACTGACAGTCTGGGTTAATTAGTGTTTGAATATCTGAAAGAGCGAATTATCCTTTATAGATATGTACGTAGGTTCAGTGAAGAAAAGGCGTGTATACACACTGGTTCAGTGAATTAAAACAACGTATACGCAGGTTGTTCCAAACATAGAAGCATATGCACGCATGTTGTAGGTTATTGAAATAGTGTATATCTTTTGAGTTGTGATCTAGCTGCTTCTGTTTATTGATGTTGTGTTCTGGTTTCAGATTTTGGTGTGTGGTTTCTATTACTGTGTTTTGGGTACAGCTGTCAGAGAAGTATCTACTTGATTCAGATCTAATTGGTGAAAAGGAGAATGGTTGATGCAGAAATTCTTGATGATTGATTGATGTTCATGGATCCAGTCTGAAAATTTATGAAACATGGTCCCTGGAAGAAAGAGAAGGTTGTAGCCTTCTGTAGGCTAGCACCTACGTACTAGTATCTTGGCTAGTGAAAGAGCTAAAGGAGGTTGTAGCTCCCTTCCAGGAGAAGCTGGAGAACGAGAGAGGGTTGTAGCTCTCTGCAGGTTGCAGCCTGCGTATTGGTAAAGGACTGCACCAGTACATTGTAAAAGAAGTTTCTAATTTAAAAGAAG
>APFE031279311.1:45336-97633 GCA_000404065.3 Pinus taeda | reverse complement strand
GCAAGGTAGAGAGAACCTGCGTACCCAGAGATAAACATGATTTTTAATGACTTTCTCTCTTTTTTGGAGTTTGACATGAAGAGCAAAGGTATAAGGCTTGACAAGGAGGATGATATGACTATTGATGGAGCCATATTAACTGCAGATAGTCATGGTGACAAATTTGCTACCATGAGCACTATGATTAGTCTACTAGGAGGCTTATAGACATATTTTTATTCATGTATATTTTAGGCTGTGTGGCCACATGATCAGGTGCTCAAAATTAGGTTCAAAAATCAATGTGTCAGAATATTGATAAAATTAGCTTCAGATCAAAGAGCTTGTCATTCTAATTCCAACGGTGTGAACGACACTCAAATCCGAGCTCATATGCAGATTTTAAAGCAAGTCAAAGTTTAGGTTTGTCTTGGACACATGGTTGGATTGGTTGATGTGGCAAGGTCCTTCAGCGAATGAGGAGGCACAAAATGGCAAGCCGCCATTGGCCCCCACATGTCGCAAATTGCAATTGCAAGCGAGTTGACGTTAAAATCGGCCCCAGAAAAACCAAGGTGCGATGCGATAAGGCAAGCATGAAGGCTTTTAAGAATCGGTCGGAGGTGCAATGCGATGAATCACAATCACAAATCGATGAAGGAAAGGCATTAAAGAAAATTAGACCCAGCGTACCTGGAGTTACGATGCGATGGATCACAGATCACAATCACACATCGCAGGAAAAACATAGTCCCACATTATGATTACCCACTGATTCACTGCCAAACTGCAATTTGCAATAAGTTCTTGAAAGTGAGATGTTTATTGGTTCTAGTTTATAGTGTCGTCGAGTCCACCACATCGCAATCGCACAATCGTCTGCCACATACACAAAGCTTAAGCCTGCTAGTTCTCACTGATTGTGATTTGTGATAAGCGAGTTGGTGTCGACAGATTATGGCTTGCCGCGCGGAGAAATTTTTGCCCAGTTAGCGGATTTTCAGAGCTAAGTTGTAGGATCATGTTGGGTTTGGAGCAATTTGTGGAACGAATAGTGGGAAAAGAATGAGAAGTCATAACTTCTTCAGGTTTTCACCAAATTGGATGCAAAAAGAGGCTAGATAACCATTTTTGGACATTCTGAACTGATTGGAGCAGGTTTCATAAGCATTTGATCATTGTAAACACAGATTTTACACTTTTGAGCATAATAGAGAGGCCCAAGACCTTGAAAGATGGACTAAGTAGATGTAGCCTAGGAGGGGTGAACTCCTTTATCATGTGTTTGTTGTAATGAGTTTTGATGATGTTCTGTACATGTTTATGCTGCTTTTCAGTTTCTAATTTATGTTAAATTGCTCATAAAATTAACATAAAAACTCTTCATTTCACTTGCAAAAAAAAAATTCATGAATCCTTATGCACAATGAAAGAATTTTGTTTATAATATGAGGAAGATCATAGCACTACAAACTAATATTCTAAATCACATCAATTTGGTATCAGAGCACTAGGTTTTGTTTTGTGAAAGAAGGATTTAATTGTTCGCAAGTTTATGTCATGCTGACAAGGTTAAAAATCAAACGAGGTGAAGGAAAGCTAGTTGGAAGCCCTGAAGTTGGGTCAAGGGGAAGAAGAGCAAGGTTGCCATAATCCCCAACACCAATTCAGCCTCAAGTTGCAGTTGAGACTACATAGATCATGTCTTGTGAAGGAGAACCTACAAACATGACAAAAGATGAGAAGACCTTCAGAAAGACTTTCTTTGATATGACAGGGATGGTGAAGGTCCTCTATGAAGAGAGGAATAGAAGGTTGCAGGGAGAAAGTTCCAAACCTCCCAAAGAAGAAGGCTCTTCAGGAGGAGGTAATGGAAAAGTAGGTAACTGGAATGGAGACAAACCTCCACCCTATCCACCATCTTCTTCATCTTCTTCTTCACAAGCATCTTCACACTCTTCCACTAAAACAACCTTTACTCATACTCATAATCATTCTTCAAAAGGAATTGGTAAATCACCTTTTTTAAAACTTGATGTTAAATTTGAGTTGTCCATGTATAATGGTGAAGTGAATGCAGAGAAGATTGATAATTGGTGTCAGTTGGAGGTCTATTGTAGGATTCAAAACCTTTAAGAGGATGACATAAAGATTCAGTTAACTTCCTTGATAATGGAGGGTGAAACACTGGTATGGTGGGAATCGAAGACTCAAGAGGAGATTAAAAAACACGCTAAGATCTCTATTTCTTGGAATGATTTAATTGCTACAATCAAAAGGAAATTCTACCCTCTAGCTTATATGCAAAAAAGCCATCATGAATTGGTAAAAATTTAGATAGGTTAAAGGTCAAAATGTGCAAGATTACACCAAATGATTTAGAAAAAGGTCTTTGATGTTAGGTGTGGATTTACAATCATAAGACACATTCCTAAAGTACATAGGAGGTTTACACAGTTACCTTAGGCATACTATCTTAATGTTTAATCCCAATAATCTAGATGATGCGTGTGTGCAAGCCACTCATCTTGAGGCAAGAGGGAAAAACATCTCAAAAGAAGGTAGTAAAAAGTCGTTTAAGGGTAAAGAGAAAGAAAAGGTTTTCAAGGGAAAGAAAAATTCATCCATTAAAAAGGAAGGAGAGAAAACAATATGTAAATATTGTTCTAGAGAGGGTCACGATGAAGCTCACTATTGGAAGGTTCATCCCGAAATGAAACCAAGGAAATTCAACAACAAAGGAAAAGAAAAGACAACTGCAAGCACTCAAGAAGAGGGTTTGGGATCCGAATCGGGGGCTGAAACAAAAATTACAGCCATGGGGTTTCAAGGAAAGGAATCCATTGCTAGGACTAGTTCTTCAAACTTACATAACGAAACTCCAAATGAAAAGCGGAGAATAGAACTGTTTCACATAAGGGTGATATCGAAACATAAAAAGATTGATACACTATTTGATAGTGGCTCTCAAGACAATATTATCTCATAAAACATTGTCAAGAGTTTAAATCTTGAAACCGTTCCACATCATAAATCGTATCTCCTTGGATGGGTATGTGATAGTGTGCAATTGTAGGTTACGAGAAAGTGTAAACTGGAATTCACAATCACTGCAAAATTCATAGATGAAGTGGAGCTTGACATTGTGTCGTTAGATATTTGTGGCATCGTTTTGGGAAACTCATACCTTTATGACAAAAAAAGTTATTTTCTGTCAACATGAAAACAAATATCACATATTAAAAAAATGGAATAGAATATATTGTGAGAGCTCATAGCAAAAAGACAAATCTTTCGATTGTTAATGTAGGGAAGATGAAAAGACTGGTGAATTCAAGCAAGAATCTTGTGCTTATCATAATCAAACCTGAGAATGATATTGATTATGAAGCATTTTATGGTTGTAATTTGAATTTGAAAACTGATTTGTTTGACGTTGTTAACCAATATGAAAAAACGTTTCTGGAATCAAAGGGATTACTTCCTAAGAGGGGAATCCAACCTAAGTTACAGTTGCAACAAAAGTGTCTTTTTCCTAACATTGGCATCTACAGGATGTCAGTGATGGAAAGCGCAAAAATTAAGACGCAAATCCAGGGATTGTAGAATAAAAGGGTCATTTTGCCTACTCCTTAACCATGTGGTGCACCTCTTGTTTTTGCACCCAAGAAGAATTGTAAGCATTTCCTTAAATGGGATTCATGTGGAGTAGGTAAATTCTCAGTGCAGAAAAAGACAATTGTTATAGCTCCAAATCTCACTATTATGGTTTGTGATGCTGCACTCATGGCCTAGGGCAACCCCTCCTTCCAAACCTGGTCCCAAATTTAAAAAACAGTGTTTTATTCCTTGTACGCGACATTTCCCTGAGTTAAACGCGTGTATACGCGGATCCATATATACCCAACCTGCGTATATGTATTAAAACACTTAAAAAAGTATAAAACTCCTTATTTTCGGGCAGAGATCGCGGGTTTTACCTGCTGATCACCTGTTAGTGTAGGGCAAGGGAGCGAAAGGGACTTGAAGAAGGGTTTGGACCCTTGAGGAACTTCTCGAACGTAGGACCTGAGGTACATCCTTCTTACTTTAGAATTTGCTTTTGATAGCATAATGGCTATGTGTGTGCGTGTTTCTCTGTTTAGACAACTTTCAGTCTGCTAGGGTTTCCACCCAAAAGCCCTAGGGGATCAAATCCCTTAACATGGTGTTGTGAAGGTAGTTTTGTCTTGGTCTCTTTCATGCACCAAGATCTGATTATAGCCTGAGTAGCCATCTAGTAGTGACACCTGTGATGCTTCAACTACTCTTTGGAGAATATGGTCCATCTTAGGAAGAGGGTAATTATCCTTTAAGGACACTTTGTTGAGGTTCCGAAAATTTATACATAACCTTTTTTCTCCGGTCTTCTTTCGTACCGAGACCAAATTTGAAATCCAATCAGAAAATCTAATTGGAACAATGATGCCACCTTTAAACAATCTACTTACCTCTTTCTTGATGGATGGCAGTAGCTTTGGATTGATTCTTCTCAATATTTGTCTAAAAGGTTTTTGATCTTGCTTGATAGGAATAGTATGCTGAATGATATCCTTGTCATACAGTTTCAAATCTGAATAATCCCATGCAAAAACATTAGAAAATTGAGAAACTAATCTAACATACTTAGCTTTTGCTTCTAGAGACAATGTTTTTGATAAATTTACAATCTTGGGTTGTTCAGTTGTTCCAAGATTTACATCTTCAACTCCTTTTTCTGAAGGAACCAAGGGCGGTTTTCTTGCCACATCATCCTGATCAAAAATCTCATCTAAAGGTATGAGACCTCTAAGAATAACATTATCCTTCAGCTGAGCATCATTCGAATTTGTCGAGACGACGGAAGTGCTGCACTAATGGAAACGTACCCTAGCTAGGGTTTTACACAGTCCTGCGGCGACAGGCTGTCCTGCTCTGTGCTGCTCAGACCTGACAGCGGCAGCGTTTTGATCGGACGGAGCTTGGGAGCAAAGACCCAATGGACTCCCCGCTGGGGGAGGGAACAGAGGTTCCACTCGGCGACAGAAACCAACAAGGACCTGCGGTCAATACCGATGACGCCTCAGCCAACCACGCATCAGCAGAGGATGCGCAGACCACGAAGAGTAACACAGCCCCTAACGAAGCTACAAAGGTTAGATCCTCTACTTGCAAACCTGTTGCTGCTCACAAGCCAGAAGTAGAATTACCTAGCCACCGAATCAATGCCCGAATACAATTTATGAGAGGTCATGCCCTCGTAGGCAAATTTATGGGACTTTGGCCTACTGAAAAGGCTCTAAGAAACTGGATTAACAACAAATGGAGACCAAAAGGAGAAATAACCCTACTTATAGGGCCAAAGGGTTTCTTCACAGCCATCTTTAACTGTCTGGAAGACAGAAATCGAGTATTTGAAGGAGGGCCTTACTTCTACAACTCGGCGGGGTTATTCCTCAGAGAATGGAAGGCTAGATTCAACCCAGATATAGAAGATCTAAGTTATGCACCAGTTTGGATTCGACTATATTCATTACCATGGGAATACTGGGAGGAAGACTCGTTAAAAGCCCTTGGATCAGCGCTGGGAGATTTTGTCAAGGTCGCTGAAGAGACAAAGGCTATAAGATACACCACCTATGCCTCTTATGCCCGGATCTGTGTTTACATGGACCTGAAGCAACCTCTTCCAGATACGATTCGCCTTTTTCATGAAGACCATGATTGGATCCAGGTCATTGATTACGAGCATGTTCATTTCCGCTGCCGGAAGTGTCATACCCTGGGACACCTCTTCAAAGACTTCCCATTAAACTATAAGCCTGAATCTCAAAGCAAGAAAGAACCTCAATCTCAGGATGGGTTCACCAAAGTGACAAACAGAAGATGCGGGAACAAAAAACCATGACAAAGAATTAAAAAAGAAGAACAAAGAATTAAAAAAGAAAAGGAATCATAACAAAATGTTTTGGATATTGTAAATAAGAAATAGAGTTTAGATTGCCCATGGCTTTTTTAAAGAGTTGTTTGAACAAAACTCTGAACAATAATAAAAGAAGAAAAAATTAAAGTAAAGAAAAGAAAATGTTAACGATTATGATATTGTTTATGAGTCAACTTGTAAATAAGAAATAGAAATTAGATTTCCTAAACCATTGAAGCTGGTAATTATTAATGGGAAAAGCATGTGGTGCGAGAGTTTAGATTAGCCATGGCTTTTTTTGAAGAGCTTCAGGGTTTGAACAAAACTCTGAAAAACAATAAAAGAAGAAAGAAAAAAATGAATTATAACAAAATGTGAACTATTATGACATTGTTTATGAGCCCGCCTGTAAATAATAAATAAAACTTAGATTTCTTAAACCATAATGGGAGGAGAGTTAGGGAATTGAACATCTAGTTTGCCTAGGTGCCCATGTTCGTAGGCGATTACAAAGATCTAAGTTATTTACCAGTCTGGATTCGACTATATTCATTACCATGGGAATACTGGGAGGAAGACTCGTTAAAAGCCCTTGGATCAGCGCTGGGAGATTTTGTCAAGGTCGCTGAAGAGACAAAGGCTGTAAGATACACCACCTATGCCTCTTATGCCCGGATCTATGTTTACATGGACCTGAAGCAGCCTCTTCCAGATATGGTTCGCCTTTTTCATGAAGACCATGATTGGATCCAGGTCATTGATTACGAGCATGTTCCTTTCCGCTGCCAGAAGTGTCATACCCTGGGACACCTCTTCAGAGACTTCCCATTAAACTATAAGCCTGAATCTCAAAGCAAGCAAGAACCTCAATCTCAGGATGGGTTCACCAAAGTGACAAACAGAAGACGCGGGAACAAAAAACCAAATGCCCCACCCAAAGCGATGCCAGAGCCAGAAGCGAAGGCCCAACCATCCACTAGTAACAGCTTCGGGATTCTGGCACAAGAGGAACAACAAGAAGAGCCCAGATCGGAAACAATGGCATACAAACCTGCCAAGTCAGGAGCACTAAAGAAGAACCAGGAAGGAGAAAAGACCAAGCCAACCACAGAAACTTGGAACAACCCGGATATGGATATAGATAATCCATCCTACGGCAAGGACAAGGGAAAGGAAGCAGAGGGTAGTAATCAGGAAGCACAGTTCATGGAAGATGACAGTGAACCAATTGATATTGGGGAACTTGACATTCTCAGCCTGGAACAAGCTTGCAAATCAGGTAACTTTGACAAAATTCCTGAAACGCAAGTAGATAATCTAGTAGAAATTCTGAATAAAGCTCAAAAGAAATACTCCCTCAGGATTCAAACAGGTAGTCAATGGGATGGTAAATTTGCATACAAAGACAACAAAAAGAGAGGTAGGAAGACAGCTCTAGAAAGAACAATCAAGATTGGAGAGGTATTGGTGGAGTCGGGCCGATATGCCAAACTCACCAAATACTACAATACAAATCCAAAAACTTCCAAATGAAGTTGATTTCCTGGAATATCAGGGGGCTCAATAGCCCAAGAAAGGGGAAACTCCTAAAAAATTTGAAAATGGAAGACAAACCAACCATTCTATTTCTACAAGAAACTAAATGTACTTCGAGAACCTTGGAAAAAATTGCAGCCACAGCTTGGCCAGGAGGGCAAGTCACAACTGTAGATGCACAAGGGGCTTCTGGAGGCCTAGCGATCCTCTGGGATGCGGTGAAAATACAACTAGACAGCATCCATGCGAACAAAAACTTCATCCAGGCAGTTTTTCATCTTCTGGGCACAAACATCCATGGCCACATCACTAACGTTTACTTCCCTCAAGAAGCTTTGCAGAAAGCAACAATCCTAGAAACTATATCACAGCTCAACTCTGACAGAGCATACCCGCTCTGGGTGACGGGAGGAGATTTCAATATGATCGCCTCAACAGAAGAAAGACAAGGAGGGAGATGCATAATCAATAGAGATGGTACACTACTCAAAGAGCTTATTCAAAACAATTGGTTGATCGATGTACCCACAGCTAATGGCCTTTATACATGGACGAATAAACGGGTAGCTCCACTGCAAATTGCATCATGCCTAGACAGATTTCTAATTTCCGACAATGCCATACACATCGGAGGAGAATTTACGGCTCATATTATTCCTTTTTCCGGATCTGACCACTGGCCTATTGAATTGCACTGGAATCGGCCAGGAAATAGCATCAAACGACCATTTCGCTTTGAAGCCTTCTGGCTTTCCCATCCAGAGTTCACGGATTTCATCAACAAAACATGGCAGAATTGCAATCCAATTGAACACACCAAAATGGCAAGATTCCAGAAAAAGTTAAAGTTGCTCAAGGTAGAAATAAAGTGCTGGAACAAAACTACGTTTGGCAACATTTTCAAGGAAAAGGAACAGCTTATCCAAGAAATCAAAAACACGCAACAATGAATAATCTCAGAAGGGCGTTCAGAAGATCTAGCACAAAAGGAACAAGAAATGGAGAGCAAACTCATAGAACGGGAGCGACAGGAGGAGGTTCTATGGCGGCAGAAATCCAGAATCTGATGGATAAAGGAGGGCGAGAAAAATACCAAATTCTTCCACAAATCTATAGTGCAACGAAGAATGCAAAATCAAATATCACAGGTAACCAACGCTCAGGGAGAAAAAGTTGAAACCCAGAACGGGATTGAACAGGAATTTGTTCATTACTTCAAGGAAATGAGCAAGGAGCCAAATATCAACAGAGCAGAGGCAATAGACAGTATCACATGGCACATACCACGCCTCATAACAGAGGAGCAAAACACTCTGCTTCTCAAGCCGATCAGCCTTCAGGAAGTGGAAACCGCAGTAAAATCTCTTAAAGCAGGCAAAGCTCCGGGTCCTGACGGATTCACGTCAAATTTCTTCCAGCACTTTTGGGAATTAATAAAATGGGAAGTGTGGAAAGTAGCAGAAGAATCTCGCATCATGAGATGGATGTACCCGAGTTTGAATGCTACATTCATCGCTCTTATACCCAAATCGGAGGAGTCCAACACGCCTGATAAATACAGACCCATTGCCTTATGCAATATTATCTACAAGATTGTATCCAAGGTAGTGGCGCTGAGGTTAAAATTGATGCTTCCTCTCATCATCTCTCCAGAACAGTCTGGCTACGTAGAGGGACGTCAAATAACGGATGGGATAATCCTCACTCATGAGATCATTCATTCCCTCACGCACTCAAAAAAACCAGGTATGCTTCTTAAAATTGATCTATCGAAAGCTTTCGATAGCATAAGCTGGGAATACATGCAAAAAATATTAACTGCTTTTGGCTTTGACAATGCTTGCATCCAATGGATTAGTAGTCTCATCTCTTCTTCCTTTTTTTCAATTCTCATAAATGGGATTCCAACCTCAACCTTTCGTTCAACCAGAGGTATCAGACAAGGTGATCCCTTATCGCCTTTTCTTTTCATAATCATGGCGGAAGGCCTAGGTAGATGTATAAAAAATGTCATCCTTTCGCAAGACCTTAAAGGCATTACCCTCCATCAAGCTCCCACAGTCTCCCACCAGCAATTTGTCGATGACAACATGATTTTTGGGCACTCCTCAGTCCAAGAAGCTCGCTCTTTAAATTCCCTGCTAAATCTCTTCTCTAAGGCATCGGGAGCACTTATTAACAAAGTAAAATCCCAGATCTTTTTCTTCAATACTCATCCGACCACTCAGCAAGCCATAGCTCGCATTGTGGGCTTCTCCATAGCCTCCCTCCCATCCAAATACCTAGGGGCACCTCTCTTCGTTTCTGCTAGGAAGCACTCCTCATGGACCACTCTTCTTGAAAAATTGGAAGCCAAACTTTCTCACTGGACTCATCGATCCTTAAATATGGCCAGTCGGCTAGTGCTCATTAAAGCGGTTCTTCAATCGATGCCGCTTTATCTATTTTCCATTCTGGCTGCACCAAAATGGGTCCTAAAAGCCATCAAAAAATTACAGAGAAATTTTCTATGGGGCAGTACTGGACCAAACAGGAAAAGGGCGCTGGTAAAATGGGAGAAATCCTGCCTCCCAAAAATTGGAGGAGGAATTGGCCTCCGAGATCCAGAACACAGCAATCTGATCATGGGAGCAAAAATATGGTGGAAATGGCTATCATACCCGGGCACACAATGGGAGAAAATATGGACAGCTAAATATGCAAACAACTCACCACTGGAGGAGCGCCTAAGAATGACGGAAATCAGTAAAGGTTCGGCAATATGGAATTCAGCAATTTTAAACAGGGATCTTATTCAAAAACATAGCTTCTGGGAAGTGAAGGATGGATGCACAGCTCGATTCTGGATAGACTCATGGCAGCAACTCCCCAGCATAACCAATCTCCCTCAAGACATCCCCAATCAGGACATCAACAGGAAAAGATCAATCACTTCTGGGAAACAAACACCACCTCAGACCACCGAGATTGGAGGGAAGCAAATGCCATCTTATCTCACAGTCCAGAAGCAGTTCAAAAAGCTCTAGCAGAGGAATTAAAAAAAAGACAAATCATTAAGGAGACAGGCCAAGATAAATTAAGATGGGGACATGAAGAGAAAGGAACATTTACGTCCAAGGAGGCCTACCAAATCATTATAAAAGGTCACTTCATAAAAGACACGATATGGGAGAGAATTTGGAGCCCCCCCCATATGACCGAAGATATCAAACTTTCTCTGGCTATTGTCCCACAATCGAATACTAACTTGGGATAACCTAAGAAAAAGGAAATTCGCAGGACCTTCAATCTGCCTCAATTGCAAAATGGAGGAAGAATCAGCTGTCCATCTCATGCAATTATGCCCCCTCAGCAGAAGAATATGGGAGAAAGTTTCATTTCGGTGCCAGAAGGAAGGAAGAGTAATGGGTGACATAAACAACACCTTACGAAATTGGCCACAACAGCCCTATCAATGCACCATCCTCAATACTCTTTGGAAAATTGTTCCAGGCACAGTAATGTGGAACATTTGGAAAGAACGGAACAGGAGAATATTCAAAAATCAAGCAATGGAATTGGAGCAAGTATGGACAATCATTCATAAGAATCTTCAGGAAACCCTCTCTACTAAAGGATGGTCCCAGGAGGATTTACCTTCTAGCAGTAAGGAGCAGACCATATGGAATAATTGGCAATTCCAAATAACACCTCCTAACTCTTCTCAAGTCACCTCGGTCCGGAAGCAAACCCCGTCCACCAACTGGATACCTCCTCCATCCAATACATACATGCTCAACTTTGATGGGGCTTCTAAAG
Source organism: Pinus taeda (assembly GCA_000404065.3). Taxonomy (NCBI): domain Eukaryota; kingdom Viridiplantae; phylum Streptophyta; class Pinopsida; order Pinales; family Pinaceae; genus Pinus; species Pinus taeda. The sequence continues at coordinate 86,379 of APFE031279311.1, read as the reverse complement.
GAAATCCAGGCACCACAGGATATGGCGGAGTGATTCGAAACTCTCAAGGCATCCCGCTCAGAGTCTACTTTGGTTCTATAGGATGGAACACAAATAATGCAGCAGAATTGGAAGGTCTTTGGAGAGGACTCAAAATTGCTCAAAATCAGAAATACATTCCCCTTATAGCAGAAGGAGACTCTCAAATAATCATAAACATGGCCACAAAGATACAGCAAGGCACAGACGCTCAGAAAGTCAGCAGAAGCTAGAGGATGGCATCCAGGCTTGAGTCTCTCCAGAAATGGCTACAGAATAACAAAGCCATATCCTTTAAGCATACCAGGCGCGAAGGAAACAAGGTAGCGGACTTTCTAGCCAATCTAGGGGCAGAGCGAGGAAAGGAGCACCATGAAGGTCTCCTACAGGATATTGCGTTGGAATCCGACTTGATAAGTCTACAGGAGATCCTTAAAGCGGATATACAGACAGCAGAAGAGGACCACCCGGATGCGGGTGCCACCTTGCCCGATGGAGGCCATGTGCCCGCCACGAGGAATGCTCAGCGAGACGTCGACTCGGAGCAGAGAAATGAATAGCATTAAACCAGCATTGAATGGCATTCAATGCCAATTACACCAAGCGCCATCCTGAGGACTTTACAAGGGGATAGGCAAAATGTTCAGGTGCGGAATGTTGGAGAAGGAATGCCTGTCGGAACAGGCGCGGAGCAATAAACCAATTCGGCAAGAGACGGGTTGCCTGGTGAGGAAGACGGAGGGTGCCGGGGTAGGCAAGCCTGTACGAACACCCAGGCTCAGTGCAGGGAATACTTACTCAAGGCATCGAAGGAAGTTGAAGGCAGGGGTTAACCAGGAGAATTGTCACTTCCTGACATTTTCCATAACAGTAGCAATACAATTTCAATTCTGCAAGGCAAAGGTGAAAAAGGCAATGCCGAAAGCTACGGGTAAGCTGCTACAAGCTCAGGAATATCAAAGGTTTGAGATGGCACCCCGGGAACGTGCCATGTCTCGAAGAGGGCGGAATTATGGACAGAGTGGGCATTCCGGAGGCAGAGGAGCTCCTAGCCTGCAGCGTGTCCCCCCACTTGCCTATGCCTCGTCCGGCTCTCCTGGGTCTGAGGATTCGGGGAATGATATCAGTAACACGGTTCAGACAGTCAAATTCAAATACCATCATCGAACCCATCGGCCTGTTGTCTCATCGCTGATCACAGTGGTTTTTGCTAAAGAAGACGAAGAGGACGGTAGTGGGAGGGAGGCATCCGAGGAACAGGAGCCCAGTTCGCACAACTCATCTCAGAGCAGGGGTAAGGAGGACAGTTCATACCTCCCCTCTTCTCAGAGCAGGCTTGAAGAGGAGAGCACGAGAGTTCAATCGGCAGAGCAGGACGAGGCTCTCCGAGAAATTGGCAGCATAATGGACATGGACATCACCAATTGGGCTCAGAATTCGGTGGCGCAGCCTCAGGCAACGGAATCCCCAAGGAAGGGCAAGGAGCCAGCATGTGTCTTTGGCTACAGACTCTACCCAAAGCTGCCTCCTAGAATACAGAGGATTGAGGACATACCGGAAGGCATGGAGGTGATCTGCGAGCCCGATCTGGAACGAGAAGCAGCAGAATGGGAGGCTGAGCAACGTGCGGCAGAGGACAAAGCGGAAAGCTCCAAGAATGCACCTGATACTCAAGGCAAGGCGGGTAAGGTTTAAGACCCAGGATTGGGGATTTTGCCTTAGATTTTTCTCTGTTTTCGTTTCAAAAACCATGTTCAGAAGCAGTGCACTATGATTCTCCTCCATGATGATGTGGTACGCGACTAGCTACCTCTTTAGACACGGAGGCACATATGCTCTGCCATTTTTTATTATACTTCTAATTTTGGTAAATTTCAGAGCTGTAATGTATTACTCTCTAGTCTGGAAATGCCTTTTTAGGGATAGCTTTCATGTAATTGTCAGACACTGTTTGGAACAGTTTAAATGCTGCTATCAGGTCCCCCATTATGTGCAGGACAGATTTTGTATGGAAAAACTTGACAGAGAGCTGTATAACTGCTCTCAGAGGCTTCGGCCTCTTGTAAATATTTTTTCTATTTTCTTAATATAAGTAGTTTAGCATTTGCCCAGAAAAAAAAAAAACATTATCCTTCAGCTGTAAAACCTCCATCTGATTTACCTCAATATCTTGTTCATCGAAATCACAAACATCATCAATGAAAGCATTCTTAAACTTTCCTTCATTCTACAAAAGGGAATTAATTTCATTATCATCCCAAAAAACTTGCCAATACCTCATATTATCAGGAACAACAAGCCTATGTTTGACATGAATTTCAAATTTGGTGCTAGAATTCATTCAAATCTTCAAATTGCTGGCGCAGTGGCAAGTGAATCTGCAATGATGTTTTGAGTCCAGGGTACTACTGTCAAGGTATATTCTAGAAACATCCTCAAAATTTCTAGAACTACATTTTTGTAGGCTCTCATCTACAAATGTTTTGCTTGATATTCTCCTTTTAGTTGTTTAATCACTAGCTCCGAATCACCATAAACAGAAATCCTTTTCGCATCCAGTTCCTTCAAAATTTTAAGACCTGTAATCAAAGCCTCATACTCCGCTTCATTATTAGAGCAATCAAAAGCTAACTTGTAGGAACATACTCTAACATTACTTGGCACTTTTACAGGCTAGAAAGCAGGGCTTCAAATCCAAATTCCAATACCAGCACCATCTTTACCCACAGCACCTTCAAAGTCCATGCTCTAAAGGCCGACTTCATCATCTAGATGTTAGAATTTTGTTTCTTTCTCAACCTTAGCTTTGTTGATTACTTCATTTTTCTTCTCTTTACTGACCTTTTGCTACTGTGTAGGCTACTCAAAAGAAACTGTTATTTTTTCTTTTTCTTGATTAAGAACTGCTTTAAAATTCTTGGAAATTTCTAGTACATCATCTACTTCTACAAGCTAAATATCTACATCATTCAATCCACTATCAAAGTACAAAAAAAGGACTCTAAATCAGTATGTACAACATTTATCGGAAGATTCACAGGCTTCCCTTTACTAGTGATCATATACTTCATTTTATTTTCCCGGTACAACTTCCTCAATTGACCAAAAACAGGGATGGTAGCATAAGAGAAGTCAAGTTGTAAAATGCCTTTGAGTTTAGCACCCCACGAGCTAGATAAGAGCATACTAAATCGAGGCAGTATATCAGCAACTACCACATCCATCAAGACATTTTTGGCTGGGATTTGATCTAAAGAAACCACCAAATCTTTGATGAGACCAATGCAACAAACTCTACCGGAGTAAAAGGAGTACGAACCATGATATTTCCAGGTGATATCCAGGTCCAAATTTTCCATAATGGATTTGGGCATCAAATTGTGGGAAGCTCTGGAATCTAACATAACATTATGTAGAATATACTCATGTAGTCTAAGACTCAGATAAAAGGGAGGGACTTTTCTATCTTCAGGCTAACCTTTTATGGCTGGACAAAAAATGAGTTGAGGATGATCATCCTCGACCTTCACCATGTCTGACAAAGGATCTATTTGCAATATTCTAGATACATGGTGCTTATAATTGCTATTCTTAACAAGCTCAGTCAAAGCAATGGACACTTTTAATTTAGCAATTTCACTTTCTAAATTAAAGGATGAAACTTTTTCTACCTCTTTGACACCAATGTCCTTCTTATCTGTTTTCTTTTTCATTGCACTATCCTTTTGCTGATTGTTCTTCTCATTTGCAGTGATACTTGTTGATGGTACTGTTATCACCTAAGAAACTCTCCTAGGTTGTAGCTCGGAGATGATCGGGACATTACTAATACAACCTAATGTTGCAAATGGATGAATGGAAGGAATGATGCTTGCTCAAGCCGGATAAACACTCTTACTTTGCTTGACTCCAAACATGCATGAACACCCCCAGACTACAAGGCTTTAGACCACCAATTACTCACAGTTTAAGGATTGGGTGAATATGGAGAATACTGACCACACCAACAAATGCACAAGACCTTGTGATGGCCAACTGCAACCAGTAAAGAGGTCTGCAAATCTAATTCCTTAATGCATAGACAGGATGACAGCTCTCTAGCATTAAGTGAAAAGAAACCTGAATAACACATTCACTGATACATACAATATTCCAACACAGAGGTAGGATTACAGTTCCTCTAATGCTAAATGTCAAGAGTTCAGGAAAACTGCATAACAGGCACAACCTAGAACAGAATAGGAATGGAAAGTGAGAAATTAACAGCAAATGAAGCTTGTATTAGCTGAAAATGAAGACGAGACACTGCAAGTATCAAAGCAGTTACAGTCTCCAAAAGTTGAAACTTACATCAAAACAACAACCATCAACCCTGATTGCATCTTGTTTCTGAGTATATATAGAGTTTGAATACAAAGGCACTCGGCCACTCTAAGTGTGGAGGGGTCATAATTGACCACCAACCACTTTAATTTCTTGATGGAGTCTTTGGTGCAATTTGCTTGCTTCAGTGGATGAATTCAATTTCCTCGGATCCTCTGTTGTACTCTTAGGTGGCTAGAGTGTCATATAAGATAAAATGCCATGCTTGCTAAATGCAAGTTTCTGCTCAAGCCTTGTCCTTCTTCTTCTCGGGTATACAATCTGTTGAATGTGATGGTTGAGGAGGAAATGCACCAGGTATAGGTAGAAGGTCGTTTTTGTCCTTCGGGCGCACGGAATGATCAGGGCGAGAGGAGTGCATGGTGGATGTACGAGAAGGATGGAGGGAGGAGATGAGCCGTCGAATCAAGTGGATAGATGATGAAGATCGCTCAGTGGGAGGTATCAGGAGTAAGTGGGGGCAAGATGATCGCGAGCATTGGATCTCGGGTGAGCAGATCCAACATTCATCAGGTGGAGGAGGCGCACAGGATTTAACTAGCGGGAAAAGAAGTTTCAGCAACGAGCAGCATTGATCACACCGTCGTGGGTCGTCGAGCGGTAAAGGTACAAGGGTGTGTGATTTCATTCAGATGGTGACACATGGCGGTGGGAAAAATGAAAACCACTTTTCATTGTAGATTAACATGTTGTTGTTTCACAGGCGCAGGGAGAGCGAATGTTGTCCGATCGCAGTTGGGATGATCCGACGGTCAGGGAGCGATCGCGTAAGTTGCTGCAATGGGAGCCGTTAGATCGGGGTGGCAGAGATCGACGGATGCGAGTAAAGGTGGTGATGAACATGGGAGCGCAGGGTCTCGTGAATATGGTCTTGCGGGGGCTTAAGTTTTGTGCTTAGGGCTTGGAGAAACAAGGGTTTATCCTTGGCTTTGGAGGAAAGAACTGAGATAGTAGGGGTTATGAGAGTGTAAGTGGAGTGAAGAAGAATGAGAAGGATGACTGATGCGAGTTCTCTTTGAGCATAAACAACACAGCCAGGCCTACATTTGGCCCTCAAAATGTCCAAGTATGTAGCAGATCTAACATTGGCTCCTTCTGGGGATGAGATCCTCCCTGCGAGATCTCAAGAACTTGCAAATCAATGCCTTTCCTGTGAAAACCAATTAGCAAAATTTCCTAGTGTTCCATTGGGCATGGAGTCTGACTGAGCCTACACTAAAAACTGATAAACCAACATATTTACAACTTTAAGGCCAAAAGACCTTAAATAACATAAATTTTCAGAAACCAACCATGAACTAGGCCATCAAAACCTGTCTCCCCTCCCACACTTTGCAATATGAAGGTATTGTTCCCTTGGATCTGAGAAATGAGAAAAGGCCCTGTCTAGAAAGCATCAAACTTCCCATGGTTTCCTTTCTTCTCTTTCAGTGCATCCCACTTCAAAACCAAATCTCCAACCTAAAAATTCTTTGATTTTGTCTTTCTGTCAAAGACCTCCTTGATCTTCCTCTGATGCACTGCAGACTCTTCTACCAGTTGTTCTCTGATCTGATGTGCCTCTTCTAAATTAGTGATTCTCTTGACCATGTCTTCTTCCTCATTCTGTTCTTCTTGGAAGAACTTTTCCACAAGGAGGATCAACTGAATTGGGAATACAACCTCAGTGCCATATACCAGCTTGAATGGAGAATTCCCTGTGGATTTCTTAGTGGTCACTCTGTCAACCCACAGCGCATATTTGAGCTTAGAATCCCAATTCTTTTTTTTGTCTTCCAACATCTTTCTAATTATCCATATCAGGCTTTTGTTTGAAGATTCTACTAGACCATTTCCTTGAGGATAGTATGAGGTGGAATGAACCAGGTTAATGTCCATTGAACCACACATGTCCACCAATTCTCCTGCCCTAAAGGCTACTACATTGTGTGTGACTAATTTATGTGGAAAACCAAATCTGGTGAAGATATTCTCTGTTAAAAACTTCATGACCACCTGATGCTCAACCTTTCTCATAGGAATTGCTTTAATCCACTTGGTGAGGTAATCTATGGCTACTAAGATCCATCTGTGTTGGCCACTAGAATGTGGATTGATTTCTCCAATGAAATCCAAGCCCCACTATTGAAAAGTGCCACTAGCATGTATTGGATTTAAAGGAGAGGACTTCAATTGTTGTTTCCCTTCAAATCTTTGGCACCTGTCACAAGATTGAACAAATAAAAATACATCAGAAAATAAGGTGGGCCAATAGTACCCATCTTTGAGAATTTTGTGAGTTGTAGTTTTCCAATAATGGTGTCCTCCACACATGCTGGAATGAAATTGTTGCATTACTTCCATGGATTGTTCTTTGTCCAGGCATCTCAAAAGCAACCCAGATGGGTCCCTCCAGTAGAGCAGATTTTCATGAATGTAATATCTTGTTGCCTTGAGCTTAATAGTTCTGAATTGGCTTGAACTAAGACCTAGAGGAACTTCTAGCTTCAGCAAGAATTGAGTTATTGCAGAGTACCAATCACAAGAAGCTACATTTTCTGCTGATGACTGATTTTTCCCTGGTTCAGTTATTTCTTCTGCTACATGTCCATTCTCTGAAATCATGCTTATCAAATCCATGTCCAACATTCTGCAATTTTCCTTAGCCATTAATCTAGCAAGACCCTGACCTCTGACAAGCTTGGTGGGCTTCAATTCTATATTAAATTCAATTAACTTTGCAATCCATTTAGCCCTTCTTCCATTAGCATCAGGCTATGTTAGGACATCCTTTATTGAAGCAGAGGGCACATATGCAATTATCTTGAAATACAAAATGTAAATTATGAATGCTTTCAACGACTTTACAAGAGCATATGCTTGTTTCTCGATGATATCATACCTCAACTTAGTATGCCTTAAGGTTTTGCCGAAAAATGCCACTGGATGCTCTGAGCCCTCTTCATCTGCTTGCATTAAAACTGCTGCAAGGGTGTCATCTGAGGCAAAGGAAAATATATGGAACTCCTTGCTATAATCTGAACTACTTAAAGTGGGAGCCTCCATAATAGCTCTCTTAATGGACTCATAGGATCTTCTCGCTGCATCAGTCCATTTGATTTCGAACCCCTTTTTAACATGGAGGTAACATGTTTTACAAGTTCTACAAAATTTGAGATGAACCTCCTTACAGAATTTACTTTGCCCAGAAAAAGTTGGATGTCTTTCTTTGATCTTGGGATAGATAAGGTCTGTATTGCTTTTACTCTTTCTCGGTCAATTTGGATACCTGCAGCAGAAACAACATGTCCTAACAACTTGCCTTCTTTTAAATCAAACTGTGACTTTTTAGGATTGATTGAAATCCAAAACCTTCTGCACTTCAGGAACACTTTCTTCAAATGTTGCAAATGGTCCTGATGGCTGCTGGAGTATACTATTATATCATCTAGGTAGATGAGGACAAACTTATCCTTCTCTCCCACAAATGCTATATCCATAGCTCTCTGAAAGGTGGCTCCAGCATTCATCAACCCAAAAGGCATCTTGGAGTACCTAAAAGTGCCCCAAGGAGTGGTGGATGCAGTCTTCTCTTGGTCATCTGGATGTAGAGCAACCTGGTTGTACCCTGAAAATCCAACCAGGAAAGACACCACTTTGGCTCCTGAGACCTTCTGCAGCAAATGCTCCATCTTGGACAGAGGATAATTGTCTTTTTTAGAGCATTTGTTTAAGTTTCTGAAATCAACACAGAGTCTGATCTCTCCACTTTTCTTCCTCACCAACACAAGGTTGACTACCCACTTTGAATATCTGAGAGGGACTATGATTTTGGCAGCCAATAACTTCTTGATTTCTTTTTCAATCAGTGGGAGAAGAAAAGGATTTATTGGTCTTAGCTTCTGTTTGAAAGGGATGGTGTCTTTTTCTAAAGGAATTTTATGCTGGATGATCTTTTTGTCATATGTTTTCAGGTCACTATATTCCCAGGCAAAGACATCAGCAAATTGCTTCATTAAATTGCAGTATTCAGCACTTTGGGCAGTAGACAAATGGGTAGACAGATTTATATATTTTGGATGATCTGGATTCCCTATATTATGCTTACAGACTACAGTTTGGTCTTCTTTTTGGGCAGCCTTATGAGGCACATCATTTTGGTCAAACAACTTTTCTAAAGGGACTAGACCCTTAGGTATCTGATTGCTGGGTAGTTGGACAATTCTATCCTTACCAATTTTACTTCTAAACTGGGATTGGGGGCTTCCTTCCAAGGCTTCATTCTCTTGGTCAATTTTCATTTCAGAGAATTCATCAATGACTTGTAGAAACCTATTCACTTCATCATCATCTTCAAGAGCTTTCCAATGCTAGACATTATCAAGCAAGGATGGTCTATATTTCATCTAAACTTCATAAACTAGTCTCAGAGGCATAGGAGGGATAAACATGCTACAAACACAGCAAGGGAATCAGTAAGCTGATTTTTGACTCCAAGGACATATGAGATACAAAAACTTTCAAAAGAATATTTGAGTCTCCATACCTCATCTCTGTATGCTTTCAGCCTTGGGTGCTTTGATTGAAAAGTTTTATTCACTTGCTGAATAATAAGATCAACATCTCAAAACACCTTTATGCTCATGATTCCTCTGTCTTTAGCTGCGTTAAGACCCAATATTAGAGCCTCATACTCTGCTACGTTATTAGTGACTTGGAAAGCTAGCTTAAAAGACAGATGTGTGCTTTCTTGTTTTGGGGATATCAGCACTACCCCTACTCCTGCAGTCTCCCTGGAACATGCTCCATCAAAGAACATCTCCCAAACTTGACTTCCTTGCTCTTCCCCGACCTGATCCACTGGTTCCTTAATCTGCATTGAGGCCCTCTGAGACTCTTCAATTTGGAGAATACATGCTCCAAAATCAGTGTCCACAGCATATATGGGATATTAAAAGGATCCTTTTCATTACTGATGATGTATGCTAGCTGTGCTTCTCTGTACAATCTCTTGCTTTCTCCTCCAAAAACCAGGACAGTGGCATAAGATAAATCATTCTACAATGTCCCACCTAGTCTCTTAATCCATCCTCTAGACAGCAGCATACCAAACTTAGGAGGGACATATGCTACCACAATTTCCATCACCATGCTCTTCATGGGTAGTTGAGTTAGGGTAATGGCCAGGTCTTTGATTAATACTAGGCATTTTACCTTTTTTGAATCAAAGGAGAATAGATCATGATATGGTTTGGTGATATCAAGGCCTAACTCTTCCATGACAACTTTTGGAATTAGATTGCAGTTGGCCCCTGTGTCTAGCAGGCAGTTGTGGAGGATTTTGTCATGAATGGTCAAGGAGACATAAAATGATGGAGAATTATCATCAGCAAATTTGGTCATTGGGCTAAGCACAACTGCAGGCTTATCATCTTGCAAATTGACATAGTCAGTGGAGGTTTGTGTGGCTTTCAGCTCAAGGGCCTCAAGGATAGGCTTCCTAAACACTTCACTCTTTACAAGTACTAACAGAGGTACAGATATTTTTAACTTCTGGACTTCTGATTCAAAGCTGAAAGGGGAAGGGGACTTGTCAGGGCCTCTTACCTCTTGAGCTGGTGCTTTGAGGATGATTGGGTCAACTGCTGATCTTTTCTGTCTGATGTTCTGTTGCTCTGCGGGGACAACAGCTCTTTGGACAGGTTTCTCCTTGACATTGTTTGCTTTAGACCTCAGATTATATCTTTGCTGCTCATCGGTTTGTAGAACAACCTCTCTGTCCCACCTTTAACTATTTTGGTCCTATAGCAATGATTCTTCGCAGGTAGCCAATGCCAAAAAGGAAACACTGCCTTTATCTTCAATGCAATGAATTTCATCCTCTTCTTCAAACTACTCCTCTTGCATGACTGTGTTTTGAAAAGGAGCCTTAACTTTCTGTTCCTCATTTGCTTCTTTACCCCTCTGAATGATTTGCAATTGTTCATTTTCTCTTCTAAATGGATTTGGATTCCTTGGAGCAAATGTGTTTGGAAGCCTTGCCTTCCCAGAGTTCTGCTCAACCTTCAGCTTAGATATCTTAGCAGCCAGTGACTCTATCATTTTGGTCATTTTATCCAAGTTAGGCTCTGAAGATGAAGCAGAGGAAGAAGAAGCCTCACCTCTCTGCCTCCTTCTGTCAGCATGACTTTTGAGCTTTTCAGCAGCAATGATATTCGACTCCACCTATAAAGCTGCATCTTGCATATAAGCTAGAGTGGCACATCTTCTTTCTCTTAAGAGTAGGCAGAAATCAGAGTCAAAAGCATTGGCATAGGTAAGTTTGGCAGAGGTGGGGGTTGGCTTTACTTCAGCTGGTATTTTACTATACATACAATTGAATCTCTTATTAAAATTAGGCAATGACTCCCCATTCTCCCTCTTCAGGTTACCAAACTCGGTATGGTAATATAACAAGACTTTTTTATCTCCCCAGTGCTTCAAAAATGCGTCATCTAAGGCTTCAATGTTAGCAATAGACCTAGGGGTCAATTCTCTGAACCACTTCTGACCTCTCCATCAAGGCTCTAGACAAACACTCTCATCCACACATCATCCTCACTGATATCTAGGTTATCAGCATAACTATAAAAAGATTCAAGGTGTTCTTTAGCTGTTACCCCCTCTGTACCAGTGAATTTAGGCATATACTTCTGGTATTCTCCTGCAGGCATGGCATTCAAAGGAATAGGCAAGACTAAGCGCCCATACCTAGCAGCTATGATTCTTTCCATCTTTGTGGGTGCTTGTTGACCTGCCATGACCGGGGTAGGTGGAAGGACATTGGAAGATTGAATGGTAGAACACAATGAAATAGATGACAGGAATGAGGGAAAATGATGAACTGTATGGGAGGCTTTCTTTGGACTAAGATCCAAAGGGGAACTAAATAGACAAGGAGCTTTGTGAATCTCTGAGGGTATTTATTCACTAACAGCATTAGGCTCTAGATCTTCAAGCTATATATTCTCAGTTATAACCTTCTCTTGTAGAGATACATAAGGTTTTTTAGGCTTACCTGATCCTGATGCTCCTTTCAGTGATGTTTTCTTCTTCTTAACAATCTTCTCAGGGTCAGGCACTGGGTCAGCTGGTGATTTTTGAGGATTTCTCTAGGTATGCCTCACAAACTAAGCCAGAATTGTAATGTGGAGTCGCCACTAGGTTGATCCTCCAGTAGAGTCGCTAGATAGATGATTACAACCAGAAATGTGTCCAGACTTTGTCTATCATCAAAGCTGGAACTGTGTCATTCTCCCAAGGAAGCTGAGCTTCAATCTCCTCTCCCCGGAAACGGCGCCAATTAATGTTATCACCCCAAGAAACTCTCCTAGGTTATAGCTCGGAGATGCTCGAGACATTACTAATTCAACTTAATGTTGTAGATGGATGAATGGAAGGAATGATGCTTGCTCAAGCCGGATAACCACTCTTACTTCACTTGACTCCAGACATGCGTGGACACCCCTAGACTATAAGGATTTAGACCACCAATTACTCACAGTTTAAGGATTGGGTGAATATAGAGAATACTGACCACACTAGCAGATGCACAAGACCTTGTGATGGCCAGCTACAACTAGTAAAGAGGTCTGCAAATCTAATTCCTTAATGCACAGACAAGATGACAACTCTCTGCCATTAAGTGAAAAGAAACCTGAATAACACATTCATTGATACATACAAGATTCCAACATAGAGGTAGGATGATAGCTCCTCTAATGCTAAACGTTAAGAGTTCAGGAAAACTGCATAACAGGCACAACCTAGAACAGAATAAGAATGGAAAGTGAGCAATTAACAGCAAAAGAAGCTTGTATTAGCTGAAAATGAAGATGAGACGCTGCAAGTATCAAAGCAGTTACAGTCTCCAGAAGTTGAACCTTACATCAAAATAACAACCATCAACCCTGATTACATCTTGTTTCTGGGTATATATAGAGTTTGAGTACAAAGGCACTCGGCCACTCTAAGTGTGGAGGGGTCATAATTGACCACCAACCGCTTTAACTGCCTGATGGAGTCTTTGGTGCAATCTACCTGCTTCAATGGATGAATTTGATTTCCTCAGATCCTCTGCTGTACTCTCAAGTGGCTAGGGTGTCGTATAAGATAAAATTCCATGCTTGTTAAATGCAATTTTCCACTCAAGCCTTGCCCTTATTCTTCTCAGGCATACAGCCTGTTGAATGCGGTGGTTGAGGAGGAAATGCACTAGGTATAGGTAGAAGGTCCTTCGGGCGCATGGAATGATCAGGGTGAGAGGAGTGCATGGCAGATGTACGAGCAAGACGGAGGGAGGAGATCAGCCGTCGGATCAAGTGGATAGACTGTGAAGATTTCTCGGCGGGAGGTATCGGGAGGAAGTGGGGGAAAGACGATTGTGAGCCATTGGATCTCAGGTGGGCAGATCCAACGGTCATCGAATGGAGGAGACGTGCAAGATTTAACTGGCAGGAAAAGCAATTTCAGCAGCGGACGGTATTGATCGCACTGTCGTGGATCATCCAGGCGGTAAAGGTACAAGGGTGCATGATTCCAATTAGATGGTGACATGTGGTGGTGGGAAAAATGAAAACCACTTTTCATCGCACATTAACGTGTTGTCGTTTCACGGGTGTGGGGAGAGTGAACGCCATCCGCTCGTGGCGGGGATGATAGGACGGTTAAGGAGAAGTCACGTAAGTTGCTGCAATGGGAGCTGTTAGATCGAGATGGCAGAGATCAACAGATGTGAGTAAAGGTGGTGATGAACATGGGAGCACGAGGTCATGTGCATACGATCTTGCGGGGGCTTAAGTTTTGCGCTCAGGGCTTGGAGAAACAAGGGATTATCCTGGGTTTTAGAGGAAAGAACTGAGATAGCAGGGGTTATGAGAGTGTAAGTGGAGTGAAGGATAACGAGAAGGATGACTGATGCAAGTTCTCTTTGAGCGTAAACAACACGGCCATGCCTGCATTTGACCCTTAAAATGTCCTAGTATGTAGCAGAGCTAATAGGTACCTTGCTGGGATTTGGATCAACAAACTCTTTCCCTTTCTTATGAGTGTTTGAGGAATCATTCTTTGATTGGATATCCTTTATTTTCTGAATATGATTGACCGGTACATCTCTGCCCCTTAAAGAGTACTGCCTCTGTTGTGTAGTCAAAGCATTCATATAACCACATTGATAATCATTAAATTCATCCTCCAAAACCACACCATTTGCTAATATGTAATCCTCATCCCTTTGAATGTCTGGAACTTCTGCGTATTCTTCATCTTTGGTCAGAAATATAGGCATACCATTAGCAGTGAAAAAGTGATTTGTTTCAATTACCAGATCTTCCTCATCTTCTTCTTCCATTCCTTGAACATAATTCTGTTGTAAGGGAGTTCTGATCTACTGTTGTTGCACTGGTTGATCTGGTGCTTTTTGTTCTCTCTGGTTGATTCAGAATTGGGGCTGTTTTTGTCCTCTAAATTTTGGATTCTGGATTGGTGGTTCAAGTCTATCTATGATGGATAACCGGTCAACCATCCTCTCCACTGTTTGAATCAATGTATCCATATTTACATCTGAAGTAGATGCTTCTTCTTTCATGGTCACTCTTTTCTCAAATCTCATTCTTTCTCTTTTGGCCAGCAAGTTTACTTCTACACTCACAACATTCTTTTGCATGTCTTCTAGTGTGGTAGCATCACATTCCTGCAACTGATATACCATATCAACATCGAAACTGTCCGGAAACTTGAGAAAATCCAATCCCCTCGGTGGTTTAATGTTGGCAGGAATAGCATTGTATACTACATTAAACCTCACACAATAGTCTTGCACACTCTCGCTGACATTTCTTTTGATATTCTCATACTCGAACAAAATCTGAAGTGGATTCTTCTTCATCTCCCATCAATCCAAGAACTGCCTATGGAGGATTGGTAAAGTGGTGATAGAATTTGTTGGTAAAGCTTTGAACCATTTTCGAACTTCACCTCCAAAGCTTTGTACAAACAATCTCATCATCACATCTTCAATCTCTACTTCATGGAGGTCAAAGAAATCATTCATTTTATCTACATGTTGCTGATTTGTAATGGTTTGAGTGGCATCAAAGAAAGGTATTTTGGTTTGATAATCAACGGGCAATGGCACCAAGATTCTGACGTAAAACAAGGGGTGCATACTGGGTAGCCATAACTTGAGGTGGGGGAGGTGGATTTAAAGCAAGGATTGGGGTACTGGGAGATGATGCAGTAGTTGATGGAGAACTGGGAGTAATAGGTGATTTATGGGGAATGGTAGGTTGATAAGGAAGTGAAGGTATAAATGGAGGTGGGGAATGAACTTCAGAGGTTGAAGGGAATAATAGTGAACTAAGGGTAGTGGACACTGGTTCAGAGAGCTTCGGGATCTTAGCAGTAGTAAGGGATGATTGAGGGAAATTTAGAATATACTCATCAATTGACTGGTTTGCCTTTTGGACTGTGAGATATGCAATAAACTCTGGATCTAGAACTATGTCATCAAGTGAACTTTTAGACCTGGTTCTAAATAGGGAAAGGTCAAACAACAGATCAAAGGGAAGGTCTTCTAAAAACAACCACTCAACAGGGCAGGAATCTACTTTTATTGAAGGTGTTGGACTGACTAGACTTTCTTGTCTTTTGAGTCTTCTCGAAATCAAGTTGGGTTTATCCACTACTGGGGCAGGGTTTGGATCTGGATTAGCCCTAGTGTACTTTCTCAACATCAGTGTGCTCAAATTTTGAAGTTTTATATATTGCTTTACAAATTTCTAATTTAGCCTAATAAATTCTAAAACTCATCATCCATAAGCTTAATAATTCAGATGAAAGATACTACTCAGTGATTAGTCTTTCGTTCCTCAATATGTTTGCCACTCTGTTATCACCTAGATTGAACCTTAGGCTTCAGGAAGGCAATGCCAGGGTAACCACAAACCATGCTTAGCCAATTAGCTAGCCCTACTAGGCCAGGAGAGGGCTCTCACTATAAGGATCACAACCAAGATGACTTGATCAGGAAAAGGATTTTAGGCTAGGTATAGTAGCATGAAATTTTGATTGGATTTTGAAGGGGTTTTACTGAATCAGGAGGAGATGGATAGTTTTATGCTAGGGAATTAGGTCAAAATTGCAGGGTGTTCAATGGGGCAAGGTAGGCATAAGTTTTATCACTAAAGGGCTTGATAGGTGAGGTGTTTAAGACTGGTGATAGGCTAGGAAGAGCATGTGATTATCATGGATCCTTCCCAAACTGTAGAAAACATATAATGGTGAATATTTTCCCAAAGCAGAGGAATGATGTAATGAATTCTACCTATCAACTTGAAAACATTCACTTAGAAGCAATGAAATGATTAACAAAATACAAAAAACATAATAGCATATGATCACAAGGGAAAAAACTGTACTAAAACTCCATACCACATGGATCACAGAAAAATAGCTGCAATTCTTATTAATCTCCTGCTAAACTGCTACAAAATAATGAACAATCAAGGTATGAGCATGCAGCTGAGTCCAACCCTTTACAATGAGAAAGAAGAAGAATATATAGGCATTGTTTCAACCTCCTCCCATCGTTAGGGGTTGAATCCCTAAGATGAGGAGCTAATCTAACCAACACTGAACAAGAAACATGAATATAGCCTTCTTAACAACTTGCCTCTAAAAGTGAAAAATTGATTCATTTGAGCTCAAATTGACTTGTAATGCAATGAATCTACCCTATACTACTAACTATCCATCATATTTACATGCAAATTTATCATTTACAATAGTTAAAAATCCTCCATGAGAGAAAATCCATGAACATAGTCAAAACTCATAAAAATAGCCATCCTGTGCAAAATTTTCCCTACACGCAGCACCACTTTCAGTTCCTTTTTGGAAGCCTTCCCGACATCCAAATTGTACTCATGATAACTCATTGGAAAGGTCTTCAAGTATACTTTCTAAAAGGCCTAGAATTGCTTCATTTGAAGCTCATTTGGCCCCTCAAAAGTTGATTCTCCCAAGACTGCTTCTGTGTGTCCAAAAAGTGGTAGAAATGTCATTTTTAGGGTGTTTTTTGACCTTTTGGTGGACCAATTCTGCCCCAAAAACTTAGAAAATCCATAGGGTGCATGTGCTCATCGCTTTGAATCCAAAAATGCAAACCATTTATGCATTGGGTTCCCCCAAGAAAAGTGCAGCGCTAGTGGCGTTGCGCATTGAGCCAAATTTTCTGTGTGTGCAATTTCCAAAATTTGCAAAAAGAGAAATTTTCTCCAAACTTGACCAAAATCAGTTAGAAGCACTACCATCAAGCATCTTGATGAGCCAAGGAAGCTTCAGCAAGCAACCTAAGCCTATCCTCCTCTTTTTTTCACTTTTGAGCCCACTTTAGCCTAGCTTTCATCTTTTTGATCGTCATGCTGCAAATTTTGTTTCGGGTCTTGTAATGGTAGGCCATGTGCCTGATCATCTAGATGTCTCATACAACAAAGAGTGTTTCACCAAGTTTCAAAAATTTTGTTTAGGGAGGCAAACTAGATAATTTGCGACCTAGTTTTGAAAGAAAACTTACGTATTGGTTCCAAAGATTCATGTTTTTCTTCATGCTTACGATGAGAGCACAATCAAGCAAGCAGCCATGCTAGATTTGATGATTCTAGGAGAAAACTCGGTACCAACACTAATGATTCTTGCAGTGAATTTTCTCACAGATTTTCCACCTGCACTACAACAATTAAAGGTAGAAAACATGAAGATGGAGAAATCCAAGGAACAGAAGAAAGAGCAGCTAAATTGGAACAATTATACTTCCTTACCCTTTACTTAGAATGTGATAACCAAGACTTGGCGAATAGGGAATATCATAACTGGTGTGATGAGGAAAGCATTTCAAGACGTGGAGATTAAAGGGCACTTCATTCCTGAAGGATGGTGTGTGCTCACATACTTGAAGATCCATTAATCTTGATGAAGACTATTATGAAAATCCACACAAATTCAATCCGTAGAGATGGCAAGAAAAGGATGCAAGTGGCAACAGTTTTATTCCATTTGGAGGAGGCAACAGACTTTGCCTAGGCATTGACATGGCAAGACTGGAAGCTTTCATCTTCTTGCACTAGCTTGTGACCCAATATAGTGGGGAGGTAGATGATGATTCCATTTCAATATAGCAATAAACAGCACAACCATGATAGAAGGGGTGATATAGAGAGTCTAGGGGCGCTATGCATAGGGCCATCCTTAGCTTCACATATGGAGGAAGAACACACTGAAGACAACATTCTCATTTCCATGCATTTCCTTTTGCATTTTTTTTTATATACTCAATGCAATGATATAGGGTGAGAAATCATCTGGTGCAGTTCATGTTGGGAGTATGTTTGCCTTGGTCCTTTTATGGTTCATAATTTTTGTGCTAGTGGTCCCTATTAGTGTTTGAAACTTGCAATTGAGGATCCAGTGAAGACCAATAAAATCCCTAGGCAGATTCCAGAGCAAAGCTTGGTATATGCAACCCATTTTCTCAATATTGATTGGAGGCATTTTGCCTTATGGAGCTAGTCTTGGGGCAATGCTTATGCACCCATCATTTGTGAGAAATCATTTCCATGATGTGAGAGGCATCTGTAGACAAATAGTTAACTTAGGCTATTGTAGAAAATAGGATGGAAAGGGAAATGGTTAAATTTGTTCGGATTGCGGATGCCCAAAGGTCACAACTACAACAAGAGGACTCTCGTTCTGTCCCAGCCTCTGGCATAGTAAGAACTGCAACATCTCTTGTAGCGTAGGATCAGTGAAAGACATTAAAGTTTGGCTTTGCAACCAAGGCTTCTCCTTCCAAGACTTCTTCAGGTGCTGCCTCCAAAAAGAAAAAACTATTTCCAAAGTGTCATCAGTTTTCGGGAACGACAATGATGAAGAATCGTAACTCGATGTGGAATTATTTGAATCTTTCTAAGAACTGATGAAAAGTATTTTAGCCATGAATTCAGTAGCATTGAGTTTTCTAAGAAGAGATGGTAGCATTCAAAACACTCATCGAACAAATGGAAAATATTTCATGAATCCAAGGCACCTATAGGGTGCAAGTGGAAGATGATCGATCAACATCTCAAAAAATCACAAATTTCCAATGATGACACCTTCAGCAAATCGACATCAAACCAATTCTTCTGTTTTGATGAGATTCAATTAAATTATTTAGTTATAATTTTACTTTATGTTATTGGGTCGTAGAACATATTTGTTTGTTTTGATTTTAACTATTTTGATTCCTATGTTTAGGAAATCTTAATTGATATGTAATAGGGTATATATAGGGTGATTTTTGAAGATGTAGAGGTTCAATTTTTGCTGCAGAGGGAGGCTACTTTGGATGATGTAAAGCTACTTCTGAATATTTTTTTTATGGAGCAGTTTCTGCCCTTTAGATTTGGGATCCATCATAGTGTTTAATGTCCATCATGTGTTCCTTGTAAAATCAGTTACATACTTTGTTTTTTCTGCTAATTCTTCTTACAACATTATCTAAGGGAAGTGTTAGGAATCCATCCATGCACGATGCTCCTTTCACAATTATTTTGTTGTTAAATGTAGTGGTTATCTTTGCACAATCCATCCTTTGTTAGATTCTCTGTTGAGTAACACGGTGTTTTTTTTCTTCTAATGCTGCCACTATAGATCCATCCCTTGATTGATGCCTGTAGGGCAGTGATATTTCTCCTCTTTCCTTCTCTCATTTACATCTTTTATCTGGTTGAACATTGCATTTATTTTTCCCCAAGTTTGCTAGAAGAAACTAGCCTTGGTTCCATAGCACAATGTTCCCTTCTCCTGCTATTTTCAACCCACAACTTTCAATCAAATCCCCGTACTTCATAGCTAGCCTAAGATTCACTTATTGCAGCCATGTTTTGTTGGAAAAGAGACAACCCTCTTTGGTTTGGCAGGGCTATATGCCAGATCGAAAGCTTGGTCTATGGTTACCTCAGAATTGCCTCTTCTTAGCCTTGAGGTTCATTCTGAGTGCTAACAGATCCATACACATGATCCCTTCTATTCGGATGGTTGCGTCCATGTTGATGATTCATGTATTGTTAGATGCCTACTCAAAGATGTATTATTAGGCATACCTACATGAGAGATGCCAGATATCTTGTATCATGCTTGATTTTCAGGTCTCCTGATAGTGTTTCTATGGGTCCTTGCCTTGACTTGTAAAGCATTTCACCTGTCACTTCTCGTTCTGCCTTCATGCTTTAGGGGGCATCTGTTACACAATATTTTGTAGCACTCCCCGTCTCATATCCTAAATTATCAAAATGATAAAGTTTTCACTATGTTCACCGTGAAACATATTCAGAAGCATCCCTGAAGAAAAGAAGAAAAACTTGCCTTAAAATATTTCTGAAGAAACTTATCAAAATCCTTGTTTCTAGGATTAGCATGTTTTGCATCACTAGTGACCCGTGATCGTACCTTGTTGCACTATACTAACCTAGCACTGCCAGCATGAATTTTATAAGGAAAACTTGCACTAACCTTCTTCGGGAAGATTTTCCTAAAGTGGAGTAGAATCTTCTCTTACTAGATGTCTTGAGAATGCAGAGATGGTTACAGTTGAATATAGATTAGAGCAAGACCTCCCATTCTCGGTCCTTGATCCTACTTTCATGGATATTTCCCTTAATATGTGGAACCTCTCCATCCTTTTATGCATGCTTGACTCCCTCTACTTCCCTATAATTGAGAACCCTATTATCCACAACTGGTTGGCTATTGATTGGTTGCCTTCCTAGTGCTGAACTATGCCCAAATGCTACCCATTATGCTAAGGAGAAAGGAGTTCTTGAAGGTTAAGGCTAGGACTTGGAAACTCACCTTAAAGAGGCTTCCAACATCAAGGCTTAGGTGGTTATAATGCTTCCATTTACCATCTATGAATAATATCTTATGTGTTGTCTTTCCATAAATGTCTCAGCCATTTCTCATTTAGTATAATACTCCTTGATCTATTATATGGTTTATATCAGAACAATTTTTTCTATGTATGTATTTGTTGTCTCCACATGATTTTCCTTGCCGATATTCATTCCCATCAGCAAAGAGGATATTGAGAATGGAAGTGAAAGATTGAAGGATGAAAGCAATGGGTGTTAGCATCAAAGTGAGGTAGGTCATAATTCTCCTTTATGTTTTCTGGTATAAACTAGGAAATTTTGCACATATTTGTCTTTGTTTGTTACTAGATCCTCCCATAGGACTACTAGGCTTGTTTTTTTCCATAGAAAGGATTGCCTACACAACAAGAAGTTCCTAGTCATATCGATCAACTATTGTGCAAGATGTCTCATGCGTTGTCATTCTATCATGATCACCTTTGATTATGTCTACTTATATCTTGCATGTAGATTTTCATATGGGCAATGTATGTCATCTGTGTCTCGAGCAAATTTTTTTGTAAAACCAAACTTGTACATATAATATAACAACTATATATATATATATATTCATTGCTTTTTGGTTTCTATTGTACTTTCAATATGATGTGATGTGAATTGAAAACTAATTACATTCGTTGCAAACATTTATCTAAAACATGATTAGCTAGGGCATCTGTCAATGTGTTTATATTTCTAGAAATGTGTTCATATTGTATGAAATTGAAATGTGTTTGTAGAAGGTGTACTCTTAAAACCATGTGTAAGATGGTGGGACTTCTAACTGAATGGATACTAACAAGTTGTAGTACTATGAGTTCTAAGTCAACTCTGACGAATAAACGATGGATACCATGTGCAATAACATCAGACAATATTTCAACCACAGTGTTATACTCACTTATGTTGTTGGTGGAGCAACCAATAGAAATCCCCTGTAGACTCACTAACTTGCCATTTGTTGAAAAGATATCCCATGTTGCGGAAGATAGGTTCTGAGTACTACGACTGGCACCATCAACATAACCGATAAAAGGTTCAAGAGATACCGACATATGCAAACCAAACGTAAAAGGGAATAAATAGAAACCATGTAAAACTTTGAAAATACACACTACAAACACACTCAACACACCTATAGACATTATTTACACAGTGAAAAATACACTTGAGGTCATGGATAGTATTTTTTGAGGTGTAGACCATTTCTAGCTTGTGCCAAGGGAACTCCATCAAAATCTACTAACTTGTAGGCCCCTTTTACAAGGACTCACTTGACAATGTATGGGCCTATCACATGGGTTGAAACTTTCCCACACCTAATTTATCAGACTCCTAGTCATATGGTAGGACAAGGTATCCTTCAGAGAAGACATGAGGCTTAACACTTTTGTCATACTATACCTTGATGCGTCTTTTATGAGCTTCATTAGCTATAACACCATCGCACTGGGTTTCATCTAAGCAAGTCAGATGTAAAAGACGCTCCACCTCTATGAAAGTGGCTGGAAGAAGTTTGATAAGTAGTTTCAATGATGGAATTCCACATTCAATTACAAGGATAGCTTCTAGACCATACACCCACTGAAAGGGTGTGAATCCGATAGCCATCCTGAATGAGGTTTGGTATGCCCAAAAAGCAACATAAATAAGCAAATGTCAGTCTGATTTATGGACCCCTCTCATGCATTGAAGCATCATCTTAAGAAATTTGTTGGTGGATTCAACCTGCCTATTAGCCTAGAAATTTCATGGGAAAGTCCCAACTTAGCAATTATTTCAGTCATCATATGATTCTAGAAATGTTTTTCGTGATCCATAACTATTGCTTGTGGAACACCAAACCGTATGATGATGTGGTTGAAAATGAAGTAGTCAACTACGACAATAATATAACCATGCCTGCGGGTCGAGTGAGGTTTACATGTCATAAATTTGATACCCCAGTTTGCAAAGGGACCAACAATGATAACATGATGCAATGGAGCGAGCAGAGTATGGGTTTTACGATAAACAAATTGGCACACATGACACTTATGGACAACAAGGATGCAGTCTCATAATAAGGTAGGGAAAAAGTAACTAAGACATAAAACAAAAATGGGTAGTAGAATAGCTAGATAAATGTCTGGCACATGCCCTCGAGTGGCACTCCTTTAAGACTTTCTTGGCCTCCTCAAGTTTGAGGCACCTTCATAGGATTGTATCAATACCACGACAGTAAAGGATGTCCCCGAGAATGATGTAATTTTGAGCTTAGTAATGAATACATAGTTGCTCTGAGTGAGAGACATTAGACTGGAAAGTCTAAGTATGCAGATAAATTGGGAAATCTCCATACCATGGGTCAGCTGACAAGATCAAAAAAAAAAAAAAAAAAAACTCATCAAGAATAAAATCTTTAGATGTAGATTTTAAATTAGGGGAAGGGAGATCACACATTAGTTCTACGAAAACTAGTGATTTCTTCTGCTTGGATTTGATGAACTCCAGGTTGAATTCTTGTAAGATGAAAATCCATTTTGAGTACTTCCCCTCAATAATTGATGTGAGAAATTGTAGGTCATAGGGTTTCAATATGAAACAACCATATTTTTCTGAAGCAAGATGTAATGGCGAAATATTTGGATGGCTTGAACGATTGCCAAAGCCAACTTTTCTACATGGGAATATCTAATTTTGGTATTGTTAAGATTATGACACAGATAGTAAATGGGATGTTTAGTACCTAAATCATCTTCTTGGACCAATACCATTGTTATAGTATAAATGTCAGTAGTGAGATATAGAAAGTAATCGAGTTGATAGTCAGGGGGATATAGAAGAGATTCTTGAACCAATACATCTTTCAGGGAATCAAACACTTTCTAAGTTGCATCATCCCAATGGAAGGGAACCCCTTTTTTTTCCAGAAGTGAGTGAATCCTTTAGTGAATTCGATGTAATTAGGCACGAATCTTCATAGGAAGTTAGCTTTCCCTTGAAGTTTTTGAAGTTGAGCTAGCAAAGAAGGTGCAAGAAAATCGACAATTGCTTGTATTTTTAATGGATCGATATGAATCCCTTGATTTGATATAACAAAAAGTAAGTGTCAAACAAAACTGACACAAAACACACATTTTTGTGGGTTAAGTTGAATACTATAATTTCTACAATGAAGGAAAATATCCTAAAGATGCATCAGGTGATCAAATCGATGTTTTGAGTGAGCAGGTAGGTCATCCAAATATGGTTGAACAATGTATTTGATATCATGAAAAAGTAATCTATTGATACCTATAAGCGTTATTTGTAAAATACTAAGTGAAATAGAATCATCATTAACAGAGTTTGATGAACACCATAGATGATATGTCATGACATGTGTCGATGAGTCTTCTCCTAGATTCACATTTAATTTAGGGATATCAGAATGCAATTTAGTAGGAATAATCGGCCACTGAGGTGAATGAGAGATGGGATCATTGGTGATCCGAGTCAAATATGGAAACTCAAGAGTGGCCATTAAAGGAATAGCCTAGATATGAATGAATTTTCTGGGCAACATGTACTTTGATTCCTGAATAAGAAGCGTTTTGATAATAATGAATCTAGTTACCAGAATAAGGAGGATTCTGATAGCCATAATACAAGAGACCTTGTCAACCAACCCCAAGATAACCATGAATTTGTTTGCCTTGAAAAGTCACCTGAGGAATACCCTAATAAGGTCTATACTTTTTCCCAATGGGAGTTTGCATTGTCCCATGGTAAAGAGGGTTTTATTGATGTTTTACCATACCATACACAGGCTGTCCTAATGGAATTTGAGGAATACCTTGTGCAAGCGATTGAGATTGTAAAGGAAGTTGTAAAGGTTGAGTAAGTGGGACCTGAAAGGTACGAGATACTGAAGGAATGGGTTGAGGTGTGATCATAGCCTGTACAGGTTGAGTTACATGAATTTGATCTTGTTGAGATATAGATTGAGGAATATGAACCTGAGATGAAGATGGAACAAGTTGGGAAGCAATTAATGAACCCAACATCGAACCATGTTGAACGGGAAAAGTAGGCTTCCAAGCACTAGTAGCCATCCCAAGATAAGGACTATAATAAGGTTGGTTACCAATTTGAGGTATACCAACAACAGGTTGCCCCCTACCAAAGGAGGACAAGATGATGGAGGCAACTTCCCCCCTTGCGGAGGGTACCCAATATAATGATAGTTAGGTTATTGGAGAAGACATTTCCCACTAACATAAGGGCCAAACTGATGCCCAACTGTCAGTGTAGGAGGAGGAGAAGTAGAAGGATGAGAAGCACTCATAAGAGTAGTGCCAGATGGAATTCCCGAAGTGCATGACATGGGGGGTGTCCATAAACTGGAAGATGCACCAGAGAAGGTACTAGAAAATGACTGATAACATAGTGGGATAGACGGGCCACCATACGAATGTGCCTCTAGTTGTGTTGAAAACATAGATGTTGAAGCCACATTTGATGTCTCAACCATAGTGGTGCACATATGCTAGGAAGCCATATCGGCTCAAGTCATGGTCAATAATCCCAATGTGGATTACCGCATGAAATCCGTGGGTTATTCAAAAGAACCAAGTAAGGAGTTTGTACAATGGATGGGAGGGAAAGAAGAGGATGGGATAGATAAATAAAAAGTCCCTCCAAATGAGTAGAAGGACGAGGCTCTTCTTGTGGGACCTCCTCGATACTCACAAGTCTAGGTGGAAGCAGTTCACCATTTGGGCCGAGATATATAATAGGCAGATTTGTCTAAGATAGTGGAAGAGAGGATGGAATAACTAAAGTAATAGGTAAAGATGACTCAGGCTCCTCAGGTTCAATAACCTCAGGAAATAAAGTTTACAACTCAGGAAGGTTAGATTATATAACCTCATGGAATAAAGTCTCAGGTAATTCAATATCACTTGTGTTAGTTTCACCAACAAGAGTAGATGTAACCTCAAGTTCAGTACTCAAAGGGATAGATGATTTTGGTCGATCATATTCAAGAGGATTACCAGGTGGTTCCCGAAGTTCCCAATTCATTAGTTTGTGTGTTCTTATCCTTATGACGATGACCACATGTTGCCTCTGGTGGGAGAGGAGGATTATTTTTCATTCTACGTGAACAACATAGTGGGGGCTCTTGTTTTTCCACCTTAGATAATAAATTTTATGAAAAAAAAAAAAAAAAAAATCAAAAAGAGGGTAATCTAGGCATAAAGGATTACCAAGCAACTATGAACTTCAATATACACTTTGGTGAACCAAGGACTTAACATAAAAAAAGCAATCTCCTTAAATGCAGTGTTCATTCTATCACGGTTTACAAGGAAACATACTTAGTTACCTATGGATGTATAACAACCTATTTGGGACTCACAAAATATACGTGAAAGTACATGGGAGTGTAGTGCGTAGTAGTGTTGTCTAATGTGTAACTGTTCGATGAGAGTGTTCCCACATACTTTACATGCATGGAGCACCACCAATATACCCAAAGATACATGGGGGAAAAATAATATACACTCACATACGTGGAACGAAATTTCACCCCCGAGATGCAACACTGGAAAACAATGATAAATCCTAATTTTAATGATGTCAGAACATGTGTCCAGCCAAGACCTCTATATGTTCACATTAATGTTATAAATGATCCTTAGGTTGATTCAGTAAATTTTAAGTTGATCTGGAATTAAGTTTCAGTTTTTTGGCTCACCACAAATGCACCTGAATTTCCTAAAATGAAAATCTAGAAAGAGTAAATGGAATACCTCTTTTGAATTGAAATCTAGTTAAGGAAGGGAAGAGACAAACAATATGCAACATAGAAAATGTAGCAAACAAGATGATCCGAAAGGAAAATTTCATCCACCCATGGTACTCATCAACCCATGGTATTTATCCACCCATGGAATTTACCCATGGTATTGTAAGTGGCATCCACCCATGGTATTCATTCACCCATGGTGTTTTCGCACGATATTGTAAGTGCCATCCAACCTTGTTTTTCATCCTCCCATGGCATTTATCCATCCATGGTATTGTAAGTGACATCCACCCATGGTATTAATTCACCCATGGTATTTACCCACCCATGGAATTTACATGTGGTATTGTAACCAAAAAAGACTATAAGTAACAAGTCACATTTTGTGAAACGACAGATTGTCCACCTAAATGTCTCTTTTACAGTTATTCTCTATTTTAATAAAAAAATCTTGGTGGTTTTTATTAATGTTTGTTGTCTTATTTTCTTCTGGCATTTCAATTTTTCAGATCTCAGGGGCCTCTCCCCCAAGATCCATTTCAATTTTTTAGATCTTGTGGGCCTCCCCCCAAGCTTTGGATCAATGGTATCATATTTAGGTTATACCTCCATTGGAATGAGGGTTTAACACATCTTTCAATTTCAAAATTTTGCAACAATATTCAAAAAATTTCATGCATGTGCTACGACCTCCACAGACCACTTTCTTGGGCAAAGCGGGAATATTTTTTTTTTTTTTCATTTTTTTCCAAGATTTTTTTGGGCAACAAGTTTGCAAATCAGAGTCTGGATGAGGGAGATATCATTGATTTAAAATCAGTTGTGTTGAAGTAATGTTTCTGACAATAATTCATGGATGGCAGATCTCCTATCAATTTTTCAGTTTTTGTGCAAAATTTCAAAAAACTGATTTTAGATCTGAGCTCCTCTTGAAAAATCACCCAATTTAAAAAAAAAAAATGTTCAAATCAGAGTTCGTATGAGGGAGATATCGATGTTTTAAAATCAACTATTTTTTTCAAAACTTTTGTGATGGTGGGGCAGTTGCAACACGAATCTGAGTTTCAAGAGTGTCCAGATAGGGATTTCAGTCACATGGGAAGATGTAGAATGGTCATTATATTTCCAAAAACATTTTATATAAATATTCTAAGTTATAATGACTACATTATGCCCATTTGAATTTAGTTTTTATATATGGAGCAACATTCAGACAATCTACATTGTTTATAGAAATATTTTCAGAAAAATCACATCAGAAAATTTATGCCGACGCGTTTCGAACCAACAAGTGTGGTTCATTGTCAGGACATGTTGAAAAAGTAGATCATGGCTACATGTTAAATAGGGATGGCAGATCTTCCAACGACTAGCTATGGCCGGAAAAATAGCTATATTAGACTAGAATGGACAAAGACTATAATTGATTAAGAAACGACTAGATTTGGTTGGTTAAATTATTTAATTATAATAATATTATCAATGTATTGGTGTATAATATTAATATTTTATAACCATCTCATGGATCCTGATACCATTTGATTAGTTGAAAGCTGTCTCAGTTCCACTTTTTTCATTTTCGAGGGCGAGTTCTTTGAGCAGACCTGTGGTGTCGCCATGGGCTCACCCCTGTCCCCTATTGTTGCTGATCATTTTATGGAAGATTTTGAATCCAAAGCTTTAGCCTCAGCCCATCTCCTTCCTAAAATCTAGAAGATATTTGTAGATGACACTAATGTTATTTGGTCTCATGGCCAAGAGGAGTTGGATCTCTTCTTCAAACATCTCAACAGTCAATCCTCCGCCATTAAGTTCAACATGCAACAAGAGGCCGATGGTTTCCTCCCTTTCCTTGATATTCTTATTTCAAGGAATATCAACAGTTCCCTCTTCCACCAGGTGTTTCGAAAGAAAACTCATACTGAGCAATATCTTCATGCCAGTTCCCAACATTTCCCTGCTCAAAAGTTGGGCGTTCTCAACACCCTCACTACTCGTGCCCTGAGAATCTCCGATGGAAAGAGCTTCGATAAAGAGAAATCCCATCTCATTAATATCTTTGTTGAAAATGGTTATAGTAGACACCTCAGTCAGAAAGCTTTCCTTAAAGCCTACAAGAATTCGGTGGTTAAGAAATAACCTAAAGATCGAATCCCAGGGGTCCATCTACCTTTTATCCAAGGGACCACTGATAATATTACTTGGATTCTTAAGAAGCATAATGTTCCCTCAACCTTCATACCCCTTAAAACCATTCATAATTCCCTCTGATCAGTAAAATATTTTGTCAACCCCAAGGGCATGAAGGGTGTCTATATTATTCCTTGTTCATGCGGGACCCCCTACATTGGTGAGATTGGATGCTCTATTAATCAAAGGATTAATGAGGATGCATCTAACCTAAAAAATGGGAGAACCAAGTCCTTTGCACTAACAAAACATTCGGAGAAGACTAAACATCATGTTTGCATTAAGGAGGCCCGAGTGATTGCTAGGGTTGTGCAGCTTCATCACCAGAAATTTAGGGAAGCCTTGAGATTGAAAAAAGGCCAAGTAATCTCAATAGGGACGATGGTTGGAAGATCAATAGTTGTTGGATCCCTACCCTATCTTCCTATTCATCTCTCCCCTTCCTCCCCGCACACCCCCCCCCCCATTTAATTAATAGCAACTAATTTTTCCCCAATGAAACTTCTAACTAACCTGTCTACTTTCTCCTTATTTCTTAAAAACAAAACAAAACAAAAAAAGTTGTCCTCTTTGAAAATCTCCCTCTTTTTCTTTTCCTTTTCTTTATAAGATTGCCCTTGTCATAACTAATTGAATGGGTTAATATTACGCATTATAAGATTATTATTTAGATTTAGGTAGTAAGTTTAAGTTCTCTTTAGATAGCTTAACTAATAAATTTATATTAAGCTTCCCAAAACCATTAATGATAAAAATATTATTGTTATTATAATATTATAATAATAATTTAATAATATTTAGTATTATTATTTTTTAAGGATAATATTAAATCCATACTATTACTAAAAGTTATAATCCCTAGAGCTATTAATATATAACATATGATATAGTCCCCAAATTTATTATTTTTAGCTCAAAAATGGTTAATATCTAAAATAACACTCAATAACAACCAAAAAGTATTAAATTACATTATAAAATATTAATATTAAACACTAATACATTGATAATATTATTATAATTAAATAATTTGACAAGTCAAATCTAGTCGTTTCTTAATCAATT
Organism: Pinus taeda; assembly: GCA_000404065.3. Classification (NCBI taxonomy): domain Eukaryota; kingdom Viridiplantae; phylum Streptophyta; class Pinopsida; order Pinales; family Pinaceae; genus Pinus; species Pinus taeda. The sequence goes on along the minus strand of APFE031279311.1, from coordinate 56,985 downwards.
ATAGCCTTTGTCCAGTCTAGTCTAGTATAGTCGTTTTCCAATCAAACCTAGTTGTTGGAAGATCTGCCATCCCTATTTAAAATGTAGCCATGATCTGATTTTTCAACTTGTCCTAACGATGAACCACACTCGTTGGTTCGAAACGCGTCGATAAAAAAATTTTGATGTGATTTTTCCGAAAATATTTCTACAAACTTACATTATGTATCTTTACCACAAAGATAAAGACTTCTCCCTAGTGTGTCACCATCGTTGTAGTGAAAACACAACACCCCCATTTTATTCTATCATAATAGACATGGGAACCCTTTTTGCATCCATTTAGGCTTTGAGTGTTTATTGCTTCAGTTTAGCCTAGTCATCTTTTTCATTAACGCTTGTTTCATCTTCCCTTATGGTTTGCAAATTTAGCCTTAGTTTTACTATTTAGACTTTTAAGTTAATTAAAATATTCATTTTCTAAAGTTAATAAACTTGTAATTATTATTTTGTTTTAATTAGATTAATTAATAAAACATAGCCCCCGAGACCAAGATTCATACATTAACCATATTATAATGTGTGTTGGGTCAATTTACTATGTAAACTAACACAAGTATTTAATTATCAATCCAAGCTTGTAAGCTTGGAAGCATGTCCAAAATATATGGATTTCATACGTAGTCAAGGTTAGAAGATGAAATAGAAAAATTACAAATATAAAAATCTAACTGAGTAGTTTCTAATTCAATATGTAACATCTATGGGTAGAGGCTCCTAACTTGGGAAATCTTGTTTTTCCTTCCCTATAGTACTACTTCATGAAGAGAAACTAAATACCTTATTAACAACAGTTTATGATTCATAAAGAGTAATAGAATAGGATCCTAACTGAGGAGGTCCATGTTGTCCTTCTTCACAATTGCATTCATCATTGTTACCATTGTATTTAAGACTAGGAATTCAAAAAAGAAAAAGGAAATGAATTTTAGTTTTTGTTCTTATATTAGATAGAAAGAGAGTTTAACTTAAACATTGGTTTGTCCCTTCATATGCAGATTAGAAGTAAACCAAGATTCATCGGCAAACATAATAAATCCTCATTCAGCTAATTAAATGAACAAATCTGAAGCAAAACTAGTTTATGAAAATTAAGCTAAATTAACCATGAAGTGTACTTAGCTTGGTGTGGCGGCCCTCGACCCTTGCCTTGCACACTCGAAGAAATTATTAGCTACTGCAAACTCAGTCAATCATCCATGGCATTGAACAGCAAAAAGAAGATAGAACGGGTTCCTCAAATTAACTCACAATATTTAGAAGTCTCAATATGATATTATACAAATTCTTCATGTTTCAACGGTTCATAAACTTGGTTCTTTGGCTTTTTGACAACCCAGGGCGATGGGGTGGAGATGGAAAATACATCGCAACCTATCCCTGACACGGGTTAGGGTTTGTATGTAGACCTCTATATCACCCTCCCCCGCGATCTAGCTTAGAAACGTCATCCATCTGATGTCGTACCTCTCAAAACATCGTTTCCAAGCTTCTCCCATTTCCTGTCCGCAACCTTGAGCATATTCCTCCCGTGACTACGTCGTGCCCTCAGCGTCTTCCCCTTCCTACAGTTGGACTCTCCTACAGTGACGGTTTTTCACTTACGGCGGCAGCTGGCTCATAACACCCAAAGTAGTTATGGACTTGGATATAGTTGATCATTCTGAAGACCCTCTTGAGGATGTCTCCATCTGGACTACCCCACACTCAAGCATGGATGGTTTTCTCCCTTTTAGCAAATAATTGACGGAGGTTATTGCTCCCTTACCCTCGATCTCAGGGCCGTCATGTTCAGTTGTCACCCTTCCCGTGGCTCCCCCCTCCTGGCCACCTTTCACTACACCTCCTCCGTCATCATCCTCCCTTCAATTTGTGGCCCACTGCATAGGCCCAAACCTCGATGCTTGCTCTTTGGGCTGTTCACCCTTACTGCCATCCGTTGGATCCCATTTCCCCTCATCTTCTTCCCTCGGCGACCCTCTGCTTACCGCCCAAGGTCTCCCTCACACAACCTCGATATCTTCCCCCTCTCCAAAAGCTTCACAAATATTCCTCCTCTTTTGGACGCCTTCCCCTTTGGACCCGGTTTGAACCCCCCAAACCCTACAAACCCTCCTTGCAGCAGACCATAGGAGGATGCCATCGACGTGGGCCATAGGCTAGGGAAAAGACAGAAGTGTGTAAAATCTAGGGCATAAGACGTTATCATCAGTTTGGGAGAAGACATATAGTGGGGTGAAACCATGAACACTGTCGAGCGAGTTTTGGTTGGAAGGGTTTGGGGCAGGAACTACATGACAACACAATTAAAACGATGGACTGCAAAAGTGTGGGGAAAAAACCTAGTTGAGCTACCTTTTGTCCAAACTTTTGTCTACAGTTGGTTTGCACTGCATTTTGCTTGGGTCGAGCATACAAATTAGGTATTGTCATCCTTCTGGCATATTGAACAGGCCCTTATGCTACTGAGGAGATGGAAACCCCTTTTCGATCTAGAGAGGGAGCAATTAGGCGCTGGGCCTCTATGGGTTCGCTTTCCTGGCTTGCCACTACAATTTTGGTCTGAGGACAATTTCAAACGCATCGGGAACTCTCTTAGCACCTATCTAGAGTATGACAAATCATACCTTTCCACTGGAATCATGGCATATGCGAGGATTTTAGTCTATTTGGACATCATATAGGGGTTACAGGAACAAATCACTCTGTGTTGGAGAAACTTCATGCAAAAGCAGATACTCGATTACGAGGGGGTTCCATTTAGGTGTAGGCACTACCATAAGCATGGTCACCTCTACAGGAACTGCCCCCTGATTGGTTCAGTGAGGAATGCGAATAAGGGAAGGAAAATACCTACAAAGGATCCTGAGGCACCAACAAGACACACCTCTATGGATGCAGCAACGAAGCGCCCTGCCCCTGAAGGAGCAGTGAATACCCCAACCATGGAGACTCCGTAGAAGCACGATAAAGCACCATATCGGCCACCCTCTCCTCCTCCAACTAGGTCAAGGGCAGCTGTGAAGGCCACGGTATCTTCAGGTATGTCCTCTTCTGATCCCTACTCTGTTCAATACACTTTTTATCTGAATGCATAGATGTTTCATTGGTATTTCATCAGAGCTCTGCTTTCATGCCATCACTGCCCATTACTTTGGCTTGCTCTTTGCATCCCCCTCCCCGTATATACTCCTGTACCACCCCATCTTTCCCAGAGGCAAACCCATATGCATCCTTTGACTCTGATTAAGGGTTCCTTTCCCACAAATATCCGCTCTGATCCCTATCCTGATCACGGGCCCTTAACTCCATTGGTATTGGTCTGGTATCTTCCCCAATCCCCCCCAAACCCCCTAAAGGCCAACAATCCTCCCTATCAAAAGCCAAGTTATAGGTAGGGGAGGAGATTGCCACGGGGCGAAAACTCACAATAGACCAGGTTCTTAGAGCACATAACACCTTGGGCTCGTCTCCCCCATGAAGTTGCTATCATTCAACTATCAAGTGTTAGCTAGCCCTAAGAAAAACTAGCTTTGCGAAGACTTCTTAAGACTGAACATATAGATGTTCTATTTTTACAATAAGTCTTGGGCCTTAGTAAAGCTATTTCCCACCTCCTTAAGTCCATGCCCCCCGGTTGGTCCTTCCGAGCCCTTGATGTAAATGGTCGTTCGGGTGGCATAGCCTTGGGTTACAACTCCTGCACTATCAGGATGTGTAACATTTGGGGAGGCATTGGACACATAGGAGCAGACCTTTTCTCATCTGAACTAGGCACAGATATCAGACTTGTTAATGTGGATGGGCCTTGTCAACACCGTGAAGTATTCTGGGAACAATTATTGACCTCTAATCTCCTACAATCAAACAACATCATCCTGGGAGGGGACCTAAACTTCTCTATGGGATTTTCGGAATCATGGGGACATAATGCCCAGGTCAACCCCCTATATGTATTCTTCGAGAATATCCTGGAGAACCACAACCTTATTAATATCCCCTTTGCAAAAATCCTACCTACATGGAGGAACAAAAGGATTGGAGAGGACAGCCTCGCAAGGAGGCTTGATCGATTTCTCATCAAGGAACGATTTTTGGGTTTGGCCTACATCTACAAACAATGGGTTGGGTCAGGTGGTATATCTAACCATTCATTGATATTCCTTGACATAAGGGGAGGACTCAACAAACCAAGAGCCCCTTTCAAATTCAATTCCACTTGGTTGAAGGATGCCGCCTATACTCGGTTGGTAACTGATTCTTGGAAGACCCACCCCCCTGATGCTAGTGGGAACATAGCAGAAGGCTTTGTCAACAACTTAAAAGAGCTGAAGAGGATATCTAAAATTTGGGCACATAATAAGAGAGAACAGGAAGAAAAAACCCTAAGGGACACTGAAACAAAGATTGTTGCAGTGGAAGATGAGCAAGGAGGGGTTTTCACCTCAAGCGAACAAAAGGGTAAGCTCGTTGCATTAATATCTAAGAGAGCCAAAATTCTAAAAGATCGGGAAGAAACCTGGAGATTGAGAAGTAGAGCAATATGGTTGATGGAGGGAGGTGATAGCACAAAATTTTTCCACAAGTTTGCAAATGGCCGAAAAGCAATCAATACCATATGGAAATTGACAAATGAGCAGGGGAATAGTGTGCATACCTTCCAACAACTAGCCTCCCTGGCCACAACTCACTTCAAGCAGATCTACCAGGCACCTCCCATTACCACTCTTGTTGAATTCATCAGAATAGCACAACTCTTTCCTCGGTTTGTATATCAGGAGACTGTTATGGAGCTGACAGGGAGGTCTCTATGGGGGAACTAGAGGCTACCTTAAAATGATTTAAGCGTGACAAGAGTCCTGTACCATATGGTTGGTCGGTGGAGTTCTATACAGCTTGTTTTGACATCCTTGGAGATGATCTACTTAAGGTCATTGAAGACTACCCGACCACTGATCGAATGTTTTGGGCCATGAATTCCACTTTCATAACCCTCATCCCTAAATCAGATAACTTGGCCTCCTTTGATGACTTCTGCCCCATTTCCCTATGCAACTGCATTTATAAAATCATTTCTAAAATCATAGCAAACCGCGTCTGACCCATTCTTTCCACCCACATCTCCTCTGAACAATTTTCCTTTCTCCAAGATCAACAGATAAATGAAGCAGTTGGTACTGCACAAGAAGTGATGCACTCCATTCAGATGAAGTAGATTAAAGGTATGATCCTAAAGGTAGACCTCTCAAAGGCCTTTGATTGGGTAAGTTGGTTATACCTCAGAATGCTTCTAACTCATTTAGGGTTCCCATATGAGTTTATAAAATGGATCATGTGCTGCATTACAAACATTTATTTTAGTGTCTTGGTCAATGGAGAGGCATCGACTTTCTTTTACTCTAAAAGAGGCCTCAAGTAAGGGTGCCCTCTGTCTCCCTTTCTTTTTTTGTTGGTTATGGAGGGGCTCAGTAGACTTATAAAAGAAGTGCATAACAGGGGAAGACTCATGGTAATCAGGATCACTCACAGATGCATAATAGCCCATTTACTTTTCATGGGTGATGTGTTAATATTTCTCAATGGTGGAATAGGGGACTTGACTACCTTACAGAACACCATTTCCATTTTTCAAACTGCTATAGGCATGGTCATCAATAACTCTAAATCCACCGTTACAGCTACAGGTTACACCCCTCATGAGATACAGTTTTCTCTTCATTGGTTCCCCTTCACCCTCCTACAGTTGGAGGATGGACCTAGATATCTGGGTTACAGGCTGAAGCCCCATCGCTACAAAATAGCAGACTGGACATGGCTAATCTCAAAGTTGGAAAGAACACTCAATATCTGGTACCATAAGTACCTCTCCAGGGCTGGAAGACTAGTACTCATAAAAGTTGTCCTTGAAGCCACCCTGGTGTATTGGATGTCCCTGGCATGGATACCTAGAGGAATCCTCACTAGAATTCAAAATATTTGTTGCAGGTTCCTCTAGAAAGGCAAACAAACAGGGAGGATATTTGCATGAGAAAAATGGGAGTTGCTTACCCTACCAAAGAAATGGAGAGGGTGGGGTATAAAAAAGCTAGAAGATTTCTCCTCCGCTCTGGAAACTAAGTTAGGATGGCAATTGGTCACATCAAACAGCCTCTAGACCATGGTTGCTTCCTCCAAATAGATAGCTCCCCTAAATCTGATGGACTGGCTCAGACAGACAAGCTAGAACAAAACAGGAATCTTGGTCATCTGGAAAACAGTTCTTAACTCTATGCCACTCATCCGAGAAGGACTCACATGGAGAATACAAGCAAGCACATATGTACGCATCGGGCTAGACCCATGGATTAGGTGTGGTAACACCCGCAAGCTACCAGAAGAGCTCAAGATCCTCCTTGCCAACTCAGGCATCACTCATATCAGCCACATTGCAGATATGGAATGCTCCACCTTACTTCACCAGACCTGGAAATCCGCTCGCAATCTACACATCCCTCAACAGTGGCATCAATATTGGGTGGACTACACAGCTGCTTTAACTGAATCACACATCATAATCGTAGAAGGGGAGGATGAGATTATTTGGGCGCATGCAAAAAATGGGCGTTACTCCCCCAAAGAGGGATATCTCTATTTAGCAAACGACCATAGTCTATAGAAAAATGGTAGAAAAGTATGTGGAAACTTAAAGTGTCCCCTAGAATTAGATTACTCATGTGGTCAATTTTGAAAAACAACGCTCCCACAGGTGACAACCTCATCAAGAGAGGCCAGCATGGACCTTTTTGGTACATTTTATGTAAACAACTCAGAATCTGCAGACCACCTTTTTCTCATCTACCCTATCACTATATACCTTTAGAATTTGTCCTCTCGATCATCCCCTCCTAGTGCACATGGCAGGGTCTGTCAGTCAGGGAAGCTTCGACCACATGGTGGACTTTCGCAACCCCGACAAAGGCTAGGAACCTTCCCCTCCTTATATGTTGGGATATCTGGATTGCCTGTAATCGACACATTTTTCAAGATACTGTTCCTCACTGGCCCTCCATCTCAGCCCAACTTCTGATAGACTATAGTAGCATTCCTGAAGACGATGACAATCCTTCCCCCAGGCATACTATCCCGGAAAACATCGATCACTCCAAGCCATGGGCATATTTTGACGGATCATCACAAGAAGCTGGGTGTGGGGGTGGTGCCATCCTATATCTTACATATTCCCATCACTTCCAAATCCAAATGGTTCTGTGTGGGGGCACAAACAATTTTGCAGAGCTTATTACTGCCAAACATCTCATTCAATTTGCATTAGAAAAGCACCGCAGAAATCTACAACTATTTGGGGACTCAAAAAATATATGCAATTGGATTAATAAAACATCAAACTATTATGCTTACACTTTGAGGCCCATCCTAGATGTGGCCCATAGACTCATCTCTCTTTTTTTACAACTTTGCTTGTCCTCATATCTACAAGGACGCAAATCACTTGTCGATCAGTTATCCAAGGAGGCAGCGATCAGGCCTCGTGACTCATGGATGATCCAGGAGCAAAGGGATGGAGCACACTACCAGTTTTACCATCACTCATTCATGGACTATATATTTTAGGCTCAGCAGGAGCCTATTTTTTTCTTTTTTTTAATATTTTCATGTTTATATATTACCAGTCGTATTTAAGATGATAGACATACATACTCTCTGCATAAAGTATTTTTTGACAACTTTATTATGAACACTACTGAAGGCAGAGCCTCCCTACGCAAAGTGCTTATTTTTTGTATTTATCTTACTTGACAGGCACACAGCCTCACATATTGCATATGCGAATAGCATATACAACATGTAATTTTCCTTTAATAATGAAAATTACGATTTTTCCAAGCGGAAAAAATGGTTCATAAACTTGGTATAAAGAGAGAAATAATAAACAAACTATGCCATAATGGTTCTAACAACCTTATATTATCCTAATCCCATCCATCTAGGTCAAATTCATCCAATTAGTTACACCAAATCTAGAAAAATCCCAAAATCTACTATTTCTACCCTATTTTCTAGGGATTCCTAAAAAACAAATCATGTTTGACCAGCGTTGATCAGGCTTGTTTTAGCTCAGTTTGACTGAACCAATAGGTGTTCATTCATCCTTAGTTCCCAATCTTTCAAAATCCATGCTCGGCTTGCACCCAAGTGTCCTGCAAATATGACTTCAATGGAGCAATTACGGGAATTTTCATTTCTGTCCAAAAATACTCTTAAAAACCCAATTTTTACTACAATTTCTAAAAATTGAAAGACTTAATCTAATTACCTGAATATGCAAAATAAGGGTAAAATGAAGCATATATGAGTGGAATAAGGTGGAATATGTTGGTAATTAAGTGGTTTTATGATAAACAAAAATGATCAAAATTGAGGGCCAACATCTCCCCCTTGTTGATTCTCAAGCATGTCCTCATGTTTGTCTTTGTCTCATTGATCTTCTACCTCTACATGTTGACCTCCCTTGTTGTTCTGCCTATGGATCTACCTCCTGATGTAGAATCCTTTACTTGTGCTACTTGAAGAAATATAATAAGCCTCTCCATTTCCTCCTCTGTCAATTCAATTGGAGCACATCCAAGGATTAACTGAATTCTTTGTCATCATCATGTCCATTACCATACTTTGGAGATTTGTCTAAAAGTTTTCTTTGATTTTGAAAGAGAGTAGTAATTTCTATTATCTGAACCCTATTAGTATCCTTATGCAACCCATTCCTTTGTAATTTCCATTTCTTAATTCCCAACAACCAAAACCACTATTTTTGCCGAATTTATGATATTGATAGGACATGAATTTCAAAGTAATGATCATTCAATTCTTTCCAAAGTAATGATCATTCAATTCTAGCAATGCCAGTGAAGTTGAAGCAATTTTCATACGGAGTTGCAACAAACATTGTACAAGTAGCAGCAAACTTTATTAACCATTTTCTCATAAACTACAAACTGGGTTTCTCTGAATTTTGCAAAAATATTTCTACCACTCCATTGCTTCTCTTCACCAAAAATTGGAAATATCCTCATCACAGATTTTTAGAAAAATAAAAATTGGTTGTAGGTGACATTGTCTGATTTCTTCAAAAATACAAATTGGTTTAACTTGAAATTTACTGTATCTATTAATCTCACAATGATGCATCCCCCTGCTAAATTTCATGATAATCTTATGGACGGAATTCAAGAAAAATGGGAAATGGTTGTAGATGATGATGGTTGATTTCTAGAAAAATGAAAGTTCTTTTGGCATGGAATTTTCTGGGTTTATTCATCTTATATCACTGCATCTTCCCTCAAATTTTTGCATCAAATGGATATACGGTTTAAAATTAATCAACAATTTTTTAAAATGAGACTATTTGCATACCAAGACTCTGAAGTTCTGAGATTAATTGAGATTGATTCCTCTGCTTATTACTCCTTCAATTCCCCTTTTGTTATGTTGCAAATGATGCTTGAAAATGCCCTCTATTTTAGAGAACTAAGAAAAGAAATTTTGCACTATGTGAAAGGCCATAAAAATACCTCGGAAAGATTTCACTGTAGGACAAAATCATGTCTCAATCTGTGTTTGCAATTTCAACCTTATGAAAAAAATACCTTTCTGTTTAAAAAATTGTGTACTGTGTATACAAACTGAGAGTTACTACACTTTTCATGTGCAAAATTTTGACAAATATGCACAAAGAAATTGTTTAGATACCTGGTCTTTGATTAACTGAAACAGAACTTGTGGAATTTTCTGGTAATAGTTGTTTTCGTGTGTTAAACAATACAATTCCAGTTAAAACTCTTCTCTCTGCATTTCAAAATCTATAGGTGGCAGCGTGTGTCTATGTGAGAATTCCTCAACTGAAGTTGTATTTCCATACTATGACATCTCTTTAAATAAAATTCTAAAACTATCATCGTAATCCTCTAACTGTTGATGAATTTACGGGATTAACTCTTACAGGTGGCAGAGGATTTTATGTAGAATAGATCTGGAACTCAAGTCATAAAACCTGGGATTTGATTTAAAATTTTGATTCTTAACTTCACCGAGAGTTCACTGCATAATTTGAGGGATTATCTACATAAATTATGGCTTGGCGCAAAATCATCCACTTTTAAATAATCCTTCAATTCTACACGCTGCTCAACATTCCTCTTTCCCTACGCAAGTCAGTGTTTCTTTTCAGCTATTCAACTATGGCTCTACACAATTTTAATAGCCTATTCTATCTCAATTCAAAGTTTTAGGCCTTTTTTTAAGAGAGCTATAGAGAGCTTCTCTGTGTTATGGTTCTGCGTAGCTATAGCTCAGAGTAGCTCTGTGTAATTCTCTACGGCTCACGGCATTCTTCTACATCTCGCAGCAGCTCTACATTAGGCTACAGTTTTGCTTCAACTCAGAACAATTTTTTTCACGGTCAGGAATTTTTTACTATAGCTCCAACATTTTTCTACAGCTCACGGGGTTTCAAAACTGTGTAATTATCTGAGTTTCAGAACTGCAAACTTCTTCTTTGAAAATTTTGATCGTTTTGATTTGACCCTTTGATGTCAATTTCAATGTTTTCGTCACTTGAACATTTGTTTCGTAAAGCCTTAACTCATATGTACTATGGCTCAACGTATTTCAATTTTTCGATATTTGTTGCATAGCCTTAAGGTTATGAGTATTTAGGTTATGATTCTTAGATATGCACTATACTCATATTCTTTTAATACCATCTCAATATCCATTATGTGCATATTTAATTTTATATTTTTATTATTGTCCCTCCTTTTTCATCATATGCTCTTAGGTCCATAGTTTATTTATCATTGTAATTCCTTGTCTTATTTTCATCATATGTTCTCATGTATTTGATTTTAAAAATGACCATAGTTTTTAGGTCATTTAAAAAAAAAAAAAAACAATAATACTAACCCTTTTTTATCTTTGATTTTGTAGATGCATAACCCAATCTTGCCTGATGGTCAACAAATCAATAAAGGAAGGAGATATGGCCAACAAATTTGATCAAATTTTGTGAAAAAAAAAAAAAATGTAAATGATAATGAATATGGGTTAATAGGTGAATATAAGGTGGATGAATGAATAAACGTATAGGGTGATGAATGACTCAGGTAAGACGAAAGACCTAACCAGATACTCCTTTACAAGTCTTTAAATATGAAGTTCACATCTTGGAATATTAGAGGTCTAGGCAGTAAAAGAAAACAAAGAATGCTTAGTTATAGAATTAAACAAGATATGCCGGATATGATCTTTATCTAGGAAACGAAATGTTCCATTCAGAAAATAAGGCTTATACATAGTGTTACACAAAAATATCGTCACCTTGATTATTTGCAGTCGGTATGGGTCTATCACCACCTATACCAGCTTCCTAAGAAAGTCTCAAACCTCAGCTCTTCAGAACAATCTTTAGAAATGAGAGAAAGAAATCAAAAAAGAAATGTAACTCTGGTTCCGCACTTTCTCTCACTTTTGCCTGCGGGCCCGCACCTTTTGTTCAAGATATCTGCGTATTTATACGCTCTGTATGTAAAGGGGAGGGTGCGTACCCCTGTGAAA